>CAHIKZ030001154.1:740000-752500 GCA_903632075.3 Acanthosepion pharaonis
TGGTCCTTGCATTTGGACAATTTCTCGATAGATTTCATGTTTCTCTCAGATGGTACTGCTATGTCAATAAGAATACACTTGCTGAATTTCTAGGTTTTTATTATAATATCAGGTCTGTTGGCTTTTATTTCCTTGCCAGTTTGAATTGACATGTCCCAGAGGATAGTTACATCGTTATTTTGGGAAAATGTTTTGGCCTACGATCTCTCAGTCGTTTTAATTTTGTGCTTCTTGCCTATATTTCAATGCACATATGTCATTACCTTGTCATGTCAGTCAGTATATTCATTTCTTGCTGGTAACTGGATAACCTGAGATAATATGGTCGACAGTTTCATCATATTTTCTACACATCCTGCATTTCGGGTTAGTTCCATTAGTTATGTGGCTGTGATAAGATCTGGTTGCGAACTGCAATAATGAGACCTGGAGCAGCTTTCAACCCTGTGCTCCCCAGCCCCTGATGGGTTTTCTGTTGGACCACATTTGCTAATTTCGTTCTGTTTAGGTATTTGACATGGACAGCCTTGTTCTTCCAGTTGTTTTTTAATTTAATTTGGCTAAGTCGTTTTGCTTTCTCTTTTACTCGTTTGGCGTAGATGATATTCGCTTCATTCTTGTTGGTAGAGTTTCAGTTACATTTATCTGTTTCTTGAAGAGGGCAGCTTCTATTTGATGGAGTGGATTTGATGTTTAAATATTTTTAGGAGAGGATCATTGGTTTTTGGGAGGTATGTTTCCAATTGTTGTTGTTTTTAACGTAAGTTCATGTTAGATTAGACCTCAACCTCGTAAAGATCTGATTTCTGGTGTTGCATCCTCATTAAGATCTGTTCTGGTCCAAATTTTAATATCATTCAACTTCCACTCAATAATATAGGAGCTGTATGTTACTACGGTGATGATAACCCTCATTTTATTGACCCCACTAGCAGCATAGCCCGACGTTGCCCGTGCTTGATTCAAACATCGTACGACTCATAAAACAATCGCTATCATTTGACTTAAAATATTTTTGCCCTTCCTTGCATTTAAAGGAGTGCCCTTTGAGGTGCTGATGTTGCTACATGCCTTACTTCTCACACTGCGATTTTTTTCTAGGCTCTATACTAAACATTAAATTTGTTACGAAAAAAGTACTAAACAAAATGAACACAAAACGATCAGTTTTAAAAAAGGACTCGTAACTAGAAAAACCGAATGAAAAAAATGTTAACAACAAATAATTTTTCACACCCATCCCAGTTCTGCGGAATCAGAATCAACAATCGAATGAGCCAATTGGAGTAAAGTGACATGCAGATTTAAATTTTTCCCTCTTGTGACGAATGCAGCGATCGATTTTTTTGCATGCTAGCATGCTTGTTAACATTCGTGTCAGTCAGCTGTTGGCTCTCACGCTGGCCAATAGAATCTTCCTGCCTATTCGTGGCAGCTAGCTATAGGCTGTCACTCTGGCCAGTAGAAAACGGCCGCAAACTACATGAAAACTGCAGTAGAAGCATGAAAACATCGATTATTTCCACTATCGTTGGGATTTGGGAAATGCAAAGTCGGTCTTGTCCTTCCCGCTAACTTGGAGCATGTGCATGTAACATTTGGTGCAAATCCATCGAAAATTGCGGCCGTCCATTCATTACACACACACCCAAACACACATCCATCCTGCCTTTTATAAATAGAGATTAAGTTCGCTTTCTAATATTGAACACACTCTCCTATAGTATTCTTTTCGGATTTTTTTTTTTATAATTGAATGTTGATTTCCGCGTCATGGATTAATTCCTACGTATTTGTATGTACCATCATGGTCTAGTTCCTTAATCTTTTTGTTGATATCACGGTATAAATCTGTTGTGTTTTTCGTTTGCCGCCTCTGAAGGTGACTTTGGCACATTTGTCTATTCACATCTCCAACTTAATATATTTGCTGAAAGTTTTCAGAATAGTGGGTATGTTTTAATATCATCAATATAGAATAGGTGATTCACTTTGCCACTCTATGACTTGTATCGGTATCTAGTGTTGTTCCGTAGAAAGCTGAGTGGAGCTAATGCAAGGTAGAAGATTAATGTTGACAATGAATCTCCTTGCGAGATCCCGCTTTTAATGTTGATTGTTCTCGATGTTAATGACCCGCTTATATGGTTTAGGTTTAGTTTAGTCTTGCAATTTTTCATGCTATCCATTATGATTTGACCGTTGTGGAGCATGCTTTTTCTTAGGGTTTTCCCTATCCATCATGGCCGTACCTTGTTGAACGCCTTTTTGTAGTCGATCTATGATATCGATAATTTGATTTTCCTTCTTTTCACAAACAATATTATTTTATTGATTTTTAGTTGCTTCTTCCTTCTTTCTCCTTTACATACTTTCTGTTTTGCCGGGAGTAAATTATTTTTTCTCAAGGAAGTTGTATATCCTCTCGGTTATGATAAAAGTGAGGATCTTGTACATTGTTCGTATGCAGGTGATGGACCTATAGTTTTTCGGCTTCTGCTTCTGTTTTTGGGAGTAAGTATGTTACTACCCACGTGAGTCATTCTGGGTCATATTTCTTGGTTTATGATTATAACATTGTATGCTCGTGTGATGTTTTGGTGTCTGCTAGATAGGTTATTATTTTTATTTTTTTTATTATTTCTGATGTTTTCCAGTTTTTGTTTTTGCTTTACGCTGTCATCCGATTTTATATCACATATGGCACGAAGACAGTACATGTGAATGGCGTCATGTTAATTTATGTGCTTGCCGTACAGGGTCCAAGTTTCAGCATCATAGAGAAGGGTTCAGAGAACGACTGATCTTTATATGTCGATCTTTACTCTGAGAGACAGGTTTTGGTGTTCCATAAACTATGTTTAAGATTACCGAATGCTGTACTGGCTTTGGCTATTCTGGATTGGATTTCTCTGTCAATTTTTTTTCCATCAGAAGAGTCTGTAGATCAGAGTTATGTTAACGCCTCAACAGTTTTTAATGCCGTACCATCAATGAATACGGAAGGATTTGTGAAAGATGAATTGCCTGGTACTGGCTAGTACATTAGCTCAGTCTTCTTTATGTTGATAGTGAGTCATAATGCTTTCGCTGTTTCAGAGAATTTATCAATGATAGTTTGAATGTCTACTAGTCTGTCTGCTAATAGAACAGCATCATCTGCAAAGAGAAGATCGAGTATCAGCTGCAGATAAAGTTTCGATTGTGCTTTAAAACGTTGCTTATTGTACAGACTGCAACTTGTTCGGAATTCACCATTGACTCCTTCACTTAAGTCAGAGAATGCGTTTTCAAGCATAGCAGAAAAGAAAAGTGCAAAGAGGAGAGGAGCAAGAACTAACCTTGCTTTCTACCATTGGAGACGAAAAACGCATACGATTCCTCACTTCCCGACAATACAAAAGATTTCATGCCTCCGTGAAAAGAAGATAATATGGGACATTTTTTTATGGAACACCTAAGTTTGACAACACTTTGCAAAGAGCAGTCCGAGATACAGTAAAGAAAGCCTTTGTGAAATCTACAAAAAACAACAAATAGATCCTTGTTTTGTTCACGTGTCTTCTCCTGAGCCTGCCGGAGACAAAAGATCATATCTATGGTTCCTCTACAGGAACGAAAACCTCACTGGATCTCTGGGAATGCCGCTTCTGAGACAATTAAGCCTATTTAGGATGATTCGAGCAGGGATTTTGCCAGCAACCCAAAGAAGAGATATTCCTCTATGGTTGTCACATTCATACGCGTACAATTTGCGCTTATACAAATGGACTTATATTGCTGTGGCAATTATAACTTTTCCACACAATGGTGAACAATTCACAAAATTTGCGTATCAAAAGATTCGATCCACATTTGTATATTTCAGTTGGAATTCCACCTTCGCCGGGGTCTTTCCATTCGAAAGCTGTTTGACGTCTTTTTTGAGCTCCAAAGTTGAAAGTTATCAGAAAGGTTTTGCACAACAGGTCTCTGAGGAAAACTGTTTATTACTTCAGCATCAACAGAGGAATCTTGATTTAGAACCTTGGAGAAGTCTTCTGCCTAGCGTTTGATAATATGGCTTTTGTCTGTCAAAAAGAGTGTTATTGGAAGGAATGATTGGTGATATACCGCTTGAAATGGTAACAAAATCACCCTCCAAGTTTTGGTTGAATGATTTCAAGTCACATCTGTCAGCAGCCTCCTGCAGACCTTTAGCCTTTGCTGAGCACCAGCCCTTCTTCATCTCTCTCAATTTTGCTTGAGACCTTTCCATGGCTGATTTAAAGGCCTGTTTCTTTGATGGTCGTGCTTTATCTGCCATCCAGAATTGGTTATATATATGCAGGTTTTCAAGGAGAGATTTAATTTCAGAATCGTTTGAATCAAACCACGCTTGATGTTTTCGCTTAACATACCTGAGTCTTTTTTCCGTGTCATACAGTATATTATCTAAGGCAGACTATGCTGATTCAACTTTACTACTTACATCAAGAAATAAAAATCTTGAGTCACACAATTTTTGGAAAGCGTCTAATGTTTTCCTGTCTTTCAGCTTTGTTATGTCTACCTTCTTTGGCGGTTTTGATCGATTCTTTCTAATCGCCTTCTTCAAATGCATTGCCGTATGAGAGCAAACAACGATGATGTAGTCCATGAGATGGTCGTGTTCTGATCTAAGATGTCGCCATGGAGTTTTGAAATTTGCTTGGGGGAAAATTGTGGTGGTGATTACAAAATCGAATTCGCTGCAAAGAGACAGCAGCAATAACTCATTAGAATTTGATTTGCCGACGTCATGTTTTCCAACGACATTACCCCAGGATAGTGTATTACATCCAACATGAGCATTGAAGTCTCCCATCACGTAAAGTTTGTCATGAAATGACGTCCGCCTAAGAAGTCCACGAAAGTTACAATAAAAGGATTTACATCCTCAGTGGAGTCCATGATACGAGCATAACAAGTAAGCGACATGCTTATTCCTACCGATAGGTAAGCGAATACACATTAGCCTGTCAGAATTAACAACTGGAAGTGATTCCATTTGTAAGAGATAGTTTCTGATAGCAAATCCTACGCCAGATTATCTTTTCGCAAATTCAGATCGTCCTACCAAGAAGGTGTAGCCACCTTCTATTTCTTTCAGTTGCCCTCTCTCTGGAAGTCTGGTTTCTGATAGAAAATACTGATACTTTTGTTCTGTTTAAGTACTCATGCAATAATTTCTGTTCTGCGTTCAGGGTTTTTCATATTGTCCTGAAGAGTCCTTGCATTCCAAGATACTATGAACATGTTTGTTTCATTAAGTTTTGATTTTCTGGAATTTCGCGTGAGCAATTTGGATGCCCAGCCATACGCACCTCATGAGAGGGTCATGCCCGGACATGCAATTCTTAGGTGGCCTTTTATTAACCCTTCCTCTTAAGAGGAAAACAGTACCATCCATAAATAGGGCTGCTTTGTTATGAGAGGAGGACACGAAGTGCAAAATTGTCCGCTTTTTTTATGCACAACGGCTATCTACCTTTCACCACCCATGTGTGAATTTCAAGCTAAATACTGCCAGTAGCACCCTCCACCTGTCACTGTCGCTATTTCTCCCTCGCCATGGGATTTCTGTCCTGAATGTATTTGTGTTGAACTGTTTGCCATCCAGCTACAGATCAACCTGCACTAAGATTTGTTTAAAGTGGTCAGTTGCTTTTGCGGCCGAAAGCAAACTCTCTCCATCAAAACAACATAGCAAATTTAGGTGCACTGTGTGCCACGCGTTAGGTGGGTGTGATGATCGCGTGTTATATTATCACTGAGTTTATACAAATATTGCTATTAGAATATAATGCCCAACTGACTCTACTGTAATATGCATCAAAATCAAACCCGAGTATGCGTCAAATTTTTTTTAAAAATTAGCGACAATTTACCCATCGCATCCTGTATTTATTTGTCAATATCATTGGTAATCTTCAGATGATTTTTCTTTTACCTTCATTAATTTCTGAGGATATTTTTCTTTATGCTGTATAATAGTTTTAAAACCTATATTTGTCTGTATTTTATTTAGATCAACTCCGTGTTAATCAGTATGTAATATTTTTCCTCTAAATATCTTTCTTTCTTTACGAAGTTTCTCTTGCATTAACACCTGTCAGGTTTTCTCCTGTTATTCATATTTCATTTCCCGCACCATCTACACACGTACCGTATTAATCTATCTCCCCTGACTATCTCCAACGAGACCGCGCCGAATTAATGAACTGAAAAGATAGGTAAATAAATATGTATATAAATAAATCACGTTTACAGAATCGATTCAAATTGCGGGGAAAGGTGGAGAAAAATTGGCAGTGTCAAAAAATAGAGATTCGATATTTCTTTCCAATAACTTGGTAAACTGCCGTTATCATTTTGAAACCAATTGCTACATAACCTTATCTGGCCTTGTCGGCAGTGTCTAGAATACACTGACATTATCCCCTGCAGACCCCACACAAAATGGGCCACATAACAAATAAATGCTTACAGACTAAAACATGAACGGCCAATATCTATGCCCAAACCAAGGAAATGATTATATTTTCAAATAGTAGGTTACTCGTAAAATAATGTTTGATCACAAAACAAACCTTTTAATTGTGTTATAATATATTATTACAATAGTTGCGCAGAAATATATTACGTATTCCTTAAGATTAATATGTCCTCCTTGTTTTTTGGGGTTTTTTTTCGGGATTTAACTTAAAATATTATAGACCCCTGTTCTACAATATAAAGAAAAGAAGATTTCATCTTTAGTATAAGTGAAATCCTTGTCATAATTATTCTCAAACTGATGCCGAAATTGACCGAAAATGGGGTCAAGAATCCACTTGTGATCGAACAGCACAGCGCTGGTTTCTGAAGTTTCACATAGCGATACGAGTGTTGCATAGGAATAGGAAGTATATATTGTATCGATAGACCATCTGCAATTTACAAACAGCATTCAAACCAAAGAAATGCTTATGGACACACGCGTAACTACAAAAAGACTTATTTCCATATTAAATAACTCAACAAATTTTGGCATGTCATAATTTTTCTGGGTGATAATATTCGTTATCGTGAACTGGTGAATATTTACAGTAACATCGTTACTCTCAAGCAAGCGGTATAACAGGAGAAAAGAAAGATATATGCAATAAATATCCTAATTAGCACGGCATTCTTGTGAAGGTGTGTGATTAACAGCCGCTCTTTGTTTTTGTTTTCGTCGTCTACTTAAATTGATTGTTATTTTAGTTTTACTTCTGAACCTGCCATCACCATAGCATCATCTGCTACCTCCTCTTCATGTCGTAGTTGTTAGGAAGCTTGTCTTACAAATCATCATTATTCGGTTCAATTCCCAATGGGTGCCTCATAAACGAGACCAGCGGGCAAAATTGTTTCAGCTTTGTAAACACTGTGTAAAGTATGGACCATATTTGTCTAAATTAATGCCGACCGTTTGATTTTGGGGTCGGTTTGAGTATGATTGGAAACCTAGAATTATTACTGGATTTTTGTAAATCTTTAAAAACGGTATATTATTAGACAACTATAATTAATACTGGCAATTTATTTCTTATAATTGATACTAGATTTTTACTTTAATTTCTTCTTCTTCTTCTTCTTCTTCTTCTTCTTCTTCTTCTTCTTCTTCTTCTTCTTCTATGAGTCTTGTCCATTCAAAATATTGACCGTCATGTCTCTCGATGGCGCACTTTCATTTGTAGCTCTTAATTTTGTATTTCTGTTATCTCCGCCATTCACTTATCAGGTTAACTAGGTAAGTTATGTGGTTTATTTCCTCTGTATATGTTGCCTTCATGCTGTCCTGTGAGTATCAAATTTTCCAAGCCGTCTTTTTTCATTATGTTTCCTGGAAATTTCATCTGTCACTTCCTGATTTTAATTAATATTTATTTTAAATTCTTTTCATTAACAATATTTTATGGAGAGCATTAATTTCAGGCCATTACGGTATGTCACGAGAAACAAATTCTGGTGAGAAAAAAAAAATCTTTACATCCTCCTTTCTAGATTGTTTTACTCGTTTCTTTCATTGTCTATAGTCAGAATGTCAGAGCGTTCCCACTGATATGTATATCTTAAAAGGTTGATTTTTCGTAGAACTTCTTGGAATAATGAGAAGAATTCATTTTCGGAATTCAGGTAAGAATTACATTTTTAATTTTTTTAAAAAAAGAGCGGATACAATCGTTACATTTTAATTGAGTAGTCCGGATTTTGTGCTACATCAATGAATCGTGGTTTAATCCAATGGAATTTTAGATATGGTAAGATATTTAATAGCTTGTTAATTACTTCACACTGGAAAGTAAATGTAAACGAAATATAAAATAAAAAAAAACATGTTTTTATTTTTATATTTTGTGATCTTTGACACATTGAGAGAATCTTTAGTAATATTAGCAATCGAGATCATCCCAAAGTAAAAAAAAAAAAAGACGAAAGAAAAAGAAAATGGATGGCAGATGCAATTCAGCACAAGATGAAAATGAGAAGAAAAAAAACAGTGCCGATGTACAGCAGAGAATATAGAAGTCTGCACGGATAAATTAAGAAAAAATCCAGGCAATGTGCGAAATAGAAAAAAATTATCTCTCTATATATAAAACAGAAGATGTATGTGTGTCTGTCGGATACTTTCACTCGAGTTCTATCCAACCGATTTTGACTAAACTTGGCATATACATTGTAAGAGATAGGTTCTTAGCGTAACTTAAATGTTGCCCGATAAGTCACCTTTTAAGCTAGTAAGAAATAAGAATGAGATGCAACGGGAAAAGTTACATTGTGACAAGGATTCTTTGGAGTTGTAACAGATTTATTACAATGAAGGTCGAATAATTTGAAAATTCTTCAAAAATATTAAAATATCCAGAACGGAATAATGATGTAGTCTATGATACTTTGTAGATCTATCTAAACATTTAAGGTAATATTAGCCCACTCAAACAATCCTTTGACTATATAGGCTTATGGCCACATCACGTTGATACACATGTTCCCATACAATCACTGAAGTTAAGCAACGTCGAGCCTGATCGGTAACTAGATTACGTGCTCTAAACTTGGACGTGCGGGTGCTGTAATGTATAATTGTTTGAAGTTGTTAATCGGAGAGTGGAGCAACAATTTCCATTAGATTCCTTATATTAAATTACACGCAGATACCTTTTAGAATGGCACGAATCCATCTCTTCTATAAGTGTATTAGTCAGAATTGTATCACTAAACAATTATCATTTTCAAAAAAAACCTTCCTTACAATCTAGACATATTTTTTGGCTTCAAATAAATTTCAAACGGTTGGTAAGTCAATCTGACAATATATATTCATCAAGTAATACTAACACTATTCCTACTGCATTAAGAAGACTTTCACTGCTGAAGATGAAACATATTGTGATTATGAACATTGCTCACATACACAATTAAAAAAATCTCTTTAAATATATTTTGCTGAATAATATTCTAAGAAAATACATTCTTTAGATGAAGATATTATCAAGAATTGTATCAGACAAGAAACTGGAAAATAATAATAATAATAATAATAATAATAATAATAATAATAATAATAATAATATGAGCATCATTGTTCATGAGTCAATTTGGAATCTCATAATAATATACGGGTGCAATGATTATTAGAAAACGTGATTTTCAAAATGATTTTTCGCAATTATGACTTGTCAGTTTGGTTGAATTTCACTATCAGTTTTTACTCTAAAATTCCAGAAGATTGTAATATTTCATGATATACAACACGTAGACGCTTACATTGCTAGCAACGAGTGACCTAAGGTCGTTAATGGCTCCTACTGATCATTTTTGAAAAAAACAAAACAATAGTAAAAATACTAAGATCTCACACAAGTTACATAGATAAAGCATTTCGAATTATGTGAGCTTTACTTGTCAGTCGAATTTTTTTGTGTTTCTTTAAGGTATGGGCTGGCACTAATCTCTTCAATGAGTCTATCATCCTTCTCCTCCTCCTCCTCATTATTATTATTATCATTATTATTATTATTATTATTATTATTATTATTATTATTATTATGCCCGTCCGTTCTGAGTGTGACGATAAACTACATCCGCGTCCTGGCAAATCCTCTGATCAGAAGGTTTTGAGGAGCGTGGAACCACCTCTTAACTGCTGGTGTTTCCAGGTCCACCCTCAATCTGGGGTCAGATCACTATGAAAGTGTAAAAAATAGGTTTAATAACATAAATACTTAGAAAAAAAATATTACCAGCTATACATTTTTGGAAAAAAAAATATTACCAGCAATAAAAATTTTGTCGGCATTAAATAACAAATTTTGTAATGCCGTAAAACAAACCAAACCAAACCTAACCAAACCAAATTATGCACGTTCTTAATGTACGAGTAAAGATCTTGGATTAAGCACAGCTCATGAAATTAAAGAAAGAGTGTGCTCCATCAAATTATATGAGATTAAGCATCACCTTTTACAAGGCATTTGCTGTACCAAACAATGACGACATGGGAAACGATGTAATTCTAAACTTTATTATAATTTCAAGCTAAATGCTTTTATATTCGGTCATACAAACTTCGAGACATTAATGATGAGTGAAACAGGAGTATACTAAACGTGACGCATTCTGGTAGCATGAAGTTTGTCAGTTATTGTGAGCAGGAACAATTAAATAGATGAAGTAACATTTTCTTGTTTCTATATCATCGGCGGTGATGTGTGATTTGGTCGCATCAAAGACGCTGTCTGTTTGGAAGTTGAAATCACAAAAAATCTTGACTTGGCTTTTCTCGATCGCTTCCACTGGTTTATGATGGTAGACTAATTTTTCGTCCATTTAATGTCAATTGTTCATACATAGACAACAATTCAGATGAGAGATTATAGGCAAGTAGTCCAAAGATATGGATGAAATTATCCACATTTTCATCACACGTTACTATTGTTTCTTCGATTTCTGTCGTACATTCATTTCCTTCTGGCTCCCAACCAGAGACCTAAGTCCAGAATTTATCCACTGATCATTTTTACAAAACAAAGCTCTTCGGAGTGTGTGAGGTGTACTAGTGAGTACAATTATTTTTTATTTCTTTAAGGCAAGGACTACCAGGAACCCCTTCAGCAAGTCTCTCGGGACTTTTTCCAATCAGTCCGAGTGATCCAACTACACCTGGAATTACTGATTTGCTGATGTGCCACATTTTGGATAAGTTCCATTCAGAGATCCTTTCGATTTTCAATGATACATTAAACTCTGCAGGAAGCGATATGTCAACACGAAAGCACATTCCATTATTGTGGGCTTATTAATATTATTATTATTAATAATTATAATAATAATAATAATAAATAATAAATAAAATAATAATAATAATAATAATAATAATAATAATATTTGTCTTTTGATTGGTACAATCACATTCCGAATCGTAACCCGACACCTGGGGTAAAGCAATGTAAATATATATAATTTCTTTAGTACTATTGATACTTTGTATAACCGGCGATTGTATTTTATTTAAATATCGAAAACAAACTTTAGTCGAGGTGCAGTTCCCAATAGTGCAGGACTTTCAATCGCTTGTAAACAGAGGGCGCTAATGAAAATGATAATATCCTATTTTGTACATTTTCGATCCTTCGAAGTCTTCCATCTGCTATAGCAATAGTTTTAACACGCTATATATATATATTTAATTTTAAATATATGTGTTCACAAATTTTGGCCTGTTCATTAAGAGATGATCCTCGTCCTGCCAACTTTTCACCTCCTTTTCCTAACATGACACTACCATATATATGAGAATGTATTTTTCTTTTTTTTTCTTTAAACAAAACTGTCTTGTTTGTTAGCATTTACATATCTATCAGTATTGACTGGTATTGTTCTAAATAATTCTGACCTCATAGAATTCTATGACTGGTTCATGGTAATGTTTATGCCCTTTTCGGCAGGTTACGCACGTGGGTGCTGATATGTCTTCCAGTGAATTCAATATTGTCCAATCTTATTTTTATTATTATGGCTTTTGGTATTTACCGCTTTTCACTTTTGTATTTATCAATCGATTGAAATGTCAGAAATGCAGCTAACGTGAATATCATATCAATAAAAGGAAAACGAATAACTGAACAATAACTTCAAAAATCTTATTCAATACAATTCAATCACCAAAGGTACAATGAGGCCAAATTATGAACGACTCCAGTAATTTAATAGACAAAGATATCAAAAACCATTTCTTTTTGTTATGCAAGCAATACTTTTCCGTCTGCGTGAGTAATAAAGCTAAACATAAGTTGCATTGTATCTATCATATATATATATATATATATATATATATATATATATATATATATACATATATATATATATATATATATATATATATATAGAGAGAGAGAGAGAGAGAGAGAGAGTTGAAAGGATGGAGAGGGAGTGATAGATAGCCTCATACC
>CAHIKZ030001154.1:755000-762500 GCA_903632075.3 Acanthosepion pharaonis
TAATACTTTGTTTAGCTTCACAATGCGCCTTCAATAAAATTCATGACAAGGTAATAAACTGACAAAAGATTTATGTCATCGGCATAATGCATATTTTCATCCTTTCATATTTGTAGCCAAGTGACATTTATGAGACGTAACAAGTAAGTGTAAATCAGGAAGTATGGAATTGGGAAAGGAACAAGTCATAATATAGTTGGTCAGCAGAATAGTATTTGGCACTAGAAGATGCGTCATAGAACCAAAAGATATCTTTTATAAAACAACACATTAAATGCATTAGTTTCTCGCCATAATGAGTCTGACCATAATTTCAATAAAAACGAAATACTGCTTTACTTAAAAGTAATATATATATATATATATATATATATATATATATATATATATATATATATATATAATAACATACATTGGTTGCACAACTCGTATTTTTATGCTTATGCAATCTTAAAGTGCGTATTATTTTCAGTGGTTAACAACGTTTTTTTTTTTTTTCTAGTTACTGTGAGGTATTTTATTGTTAGGGTGGATTGTTGTTTTTGCTAATTAATTAAATGCATTGGAGTCTAATTTTGGATTGGAATTTAGGCCCAGAATAACATTTAAGTTTGACAATAAATTTGGAAATAAGAATTATAAGTTCTTGAAAATGAGACGCTGATTTTTTCAAAAGGAAAAACGTTTGGAAATCAAGAGGGTAACTTTATTATTTCAGGAAAATCAATAAAGAAGTTAATAATATTATTAATATTAATAAACTATGCAGTGATAAAATAAAATTAAAATAATTATGAAAATAATACATACCAATAAAAATAAAATAAGATAAAGTAAAATGAAATAAAATAAAATATATAAAATAAGAAAGCATAAATATATAAATAAAAATGAACAAATAAATAAATGTATAAATAAACATGATAATAAAAACGTTTCTGATAGCAAGACTAAATATAATAGTAAAAGTAAAATAAAAACAGTAATATTAAAAATGGAAATAATAAGATAATGAATATAATAGATTAGTAAAAATCTTAAATTCATTACGATCTAATAATAACAATACTTGTATAGTAAGGTAGCAAAAATAATGTAGTAAAAATATAGTGAAAATTTTAATAAAAATAAATAATATCAATACTAGTATTTGTAGGCTAGACTATATTCATCTGTATCAACGTGCTTGAGTAGAAATTTGATTCTTTGTAGGCAAGTACTCATTAACTCACTTCTTTTATTTAAGCGAATAGAATTGTTCACATGTTTCAGGATAATTAATTTTTCAGAAAGACGTAAGTTACATTTGTTGCTTTACCCTCTGTAGGATTTAGCTTTTGTTATCAGTAACGAAAGTTAATATGGTCACCATCTGCGACAAAAAAGAGCACCATGACGCAGTTTACTTTTCCAGAAATTTGTAAAAAGCATGCTGTACTGCATAGCTTTCGTATCCGAGGGTGCAATATGAAAATTTCAGAGCGTTAGGGTGTCAATCTGAGGACAATGCAGAGAATTCAGGAAGAGTTGGATGAATTTAACATTGATGACGAAAATATTTGTACTGATCAATAGTGATTGCGAAGTTATGCCGTTACCTTTATACCACAGGGCCTCAGGCTCAAAATGGAGGCCTGAATCAAGTATCTTGAGGAGGTAGTGCTGTTCTGGGTTAAGAATATGGCTGCTTGAAGACCCCATGTCTGGTAAAAGAACCCTGCACCATGCTACACAAGCAGGAGAAACCAATCATGGCTGTCAGACGATTTCTGTGAACACATAACCCCTTACATCTGGCAGCTTAACTCCTCACCCCGCAAATCCTTCATTCTCATGTGTAAAGTGCAGATGTGCGAGAGTCCAACAAAACGCCTTGTAACACCAAAAACGAACTGAAGGCAAGTATTATTGCATCAATCACCAACTTAAACAAGGAGACTGTTCAGAAGAGTTGCAGGAGATTCCGAAGTCGTTTGGATGCCGTAGTTGAAGTCAATAAAGTTTTGTTGAATAAACCTAGTATTTTCATATATTTTTTATGTAATTTTGGTAAATATATCTGTTAAAATGAGATGTCAGTGTCATTTGCATTTTTGTGACATTTAAACGACAATTTATCCATCGCACTCTGTATATTTGATAAGATTTCCTCATTAACGGCTCACCTGTGTCTTACACGAATCGTATGAAGCATACGTATTCTCCCAAAATCTTGACAAATTCTTGCCAATCGACCAAGGCTGACTGATGCTGAAAGTCCACATAGTATTGCACAAGTTATGTAAGAATATAAACAGTCGCCGGATGCCATCGTGTTTCCGGAGGTTATTGAGGAAATCACCTCGTCCGTCTCGGCCTGTTTGGTTACCGTTCTCTTTCAGCGAGTAGGAAGCCAACACTCACTGAATCAGGCTCACAGACACGCACTGACTTAAACAGACTCACGTATCTGTCTTTCTGTCTACCTACGTTTGTGTGTGTGTGTATATGTATGTATAAGCTGAATACTTTCTCTTACTAAGATTGTTTCCAGCAGTAATGAATCCTGGGAGAAATTCTAATTCTCTCGGAATCGCCTTTGTATTGGTCGAATAAATCCGTCGAGGTGACACATCCTTGTCTCACTCCCCTTTCTATTTTTGTGTCTTTACTCAGTTCCTTTTATATCCATATGCAGGCGGTATAATTTTGTATATCTAACACTTTTGAAGCATTCATTTGTTAGATATTTTATTCAGTAATCCTTTTTTAGATACATTTTCATCTAATAAATTCATCAATGTCTTTTTATCAATCTATTCTTTAAACTGAAAAGGAAATAGAATTATCCACACTTTCTGCATAATATTATTATTATCATCATTATTATTATTATTATTATTATTATTATTATTATTCCTTTGATTTCTGGTGTATACATATTTCTTTCAGGATCCTGACCAGAAACCTAATGTCAGAAAAGGCATCATGACATTTTCCGTTGAGCATTAAAAAAAAAAACTATGTTCACAGACACACAAATAATAATAATAATAATAATAATAATAATAATAATAATAATAATGTGTATGCGTGTTATTATTATTACCATTCCTGAATTTTGAAAATATGAACGGTGAACTCAACGCCAACCACGCATTTTCGGGACGACACTGTAGATCTTTGTGGTAAATCGTAGGACAGAGCGGACTCTCGAACCTTGAGATTAGCACGTCTCTTAAAAGGACTAGTCAGAATTGAAAACTGCGAAGAAGGCGACAAGAAACGCTATTTATCCCCAAAACGCCATAGCTATTCATAAATATTAAATCAAAGTAAGCTATGGAGAGCCATTATCACAGACGTCAGGAAACGGCATGACATATAAAATGTATATAACCGAACATGACCTATGAATTCATCGTGTAAAATACGGCTGAGATTGGTCACCAACACCTTGATACACTACATGATGGCCAACACTGGTTTGCTGGGAAAAGGTTTAATAATTTCCTTGTCCTGTTAGATGAACTCTGCCATTCTTATACATCCCACCGCTTAAAATCTTTCTTGTGTTTAAGGAAGATATATCCTCGCCATATGCCTCTTGGTATTTCCAAGTAACTCTAGTTAGAGGCTGATGAAACGAATACATCGTACCATTTCTCTTCCTATTTCAGATTGGAAGCTACTATATTATTGACACCGATATGTATGAAAAAAATGAAAGTGTTGATAAAATTTGCCAAATGTATTCATTATGTTAGCTGTCTATTTAGAACTCTTCGTTTCTTCTTCAATATACCGCGTCCCATCAGGATGTTAGCGAAAATGTCTCTCCACACTTTCCTTTTCTTTGTAATTTTCGTATTTTTCTTATCTTTCCTAAACCCTGTTCTGCCACAAGCTGGTTACGTAGTTTATGTGCTTTTTTTTTCTCTGTCCCTCTTGTCTTCAATATGTCTTAAGACTGTCAAATTACCAAAAGTCATTCTTTCTCATTAAGTATTCAGATATTTCAACAGTCTCTTTCTGATGTTAAATAAAAGTGTTACTCTTATTTCCATTTTGTCTAAAACTTCGTCTTTGCTCATATGTTCTGTCCATGGTATCTCAGCATACATCTATAGGACGATATATCTAACGAATCACGATTCTTCTTCATTTGCGCGGAGATGGTCTTGCAATCACTGCCATAGTTTTCTCAGATAACTGCTCATATATATATATATATATATATATATATATATATATATATATATATATATATATATATGCGTATGTGTGTGTGTGTGTGTGTGTGTTATGTGCACTTTAATATGTTGTTGTAATATTCGTAATAAATATCGTTGAGTGTTGGTTGGTTGAATTTGTTGTAGTATTTGCAGTTTTGGTTAATTACTAGCAGCATGACCCGGCGTTGCCCGTGCTTGATTCAAAAATCGTACGACACATACAGCAATCGCTATCACTTGACTTAAAATATTTTTGCCCTTCCTTGCCTTTAAAGGAGTGCCCTTTGCCGTGCTGATGTTGCTACATGCCTGACTTCTTGCCTATCTCACACAGCGATTTTTTTCTAAGCTCTATAGTAAACATTAAATCTGTTACGAAAAAAGAACTAAACAAAATGAACACAAAACGACCAGCTTTAAAAAAAGGACTCGTAACTGGAAAAACCGAATGAAAAAAGAATGTTAACAACAAATAATTTTTCACACCCAACCCAGTTCTGCGGAATCAGAATCAACATTGAGTTTAAGCAAGCGAATGAGCCAATTTGAGTAAAGTGCCATGCAGATTTAAATTTTTCCCACTTGTGACGAATGTAGCTATCGATTTTATTTGCATGCTAGTTAACATTCGTGTCAGTCAGCTGTTGGCTCTCACGCTGACCAATAGAATCTTCCTGCCTATTCGTGACAGCCAGCTATACGCTCTCACTCTGGCCAGTAGAAAATGGCAAGCAAACTACATGAAAACTGCTGTAGAAGCATGAAAAAATCGATTATTTCCACTATCGATGGGAGTTGGAAAATGCAAAGTCGGTCTTGGCCTTCCCGCTAACTTGGAGCATGTGCATGTAAATTTTGGTGCAAATCCGTCGAAAATTGCGGCCGTGCATTCGTTACACACACACACACACACACACACACACACACACACACACACACACACACACACACACACATCCTGCCTTTTATAGATGGAGATTTTCTTGGTTTAATATATAGGTGTTGTCAACTCGTATTTTCCTGTAATAAGAAGGGGGAGAGGAATATGTTTTTAGTTGTTGTAATATAGAACTTGTAGCCGACAAATGAAGTGTAGGACGTCTTGATAATATCGTGGTGGTAAAGCCAACACGTATACGTTTTTTTTTTTATCAGAGATACAATTTTCCAAAAACATTTAAACTGAGATGTTTTTTCCCAAGCACTGGTTGACGGAGAAATTTGTCTGTGTGTGTGTGTGTGTGTGTGTGTGTGTGATAGAGAGAGATAGAGAAAGAGAAAGAGAGATAGAGTAAGAGTGTGAGAGAGAGTATTTCTAAGGAATCAATGAATATTGAAACCGATATTATTTCACCCAATTCCGACCGTTCTTTAGGTGACGTTTATGTTTGCGTAGACACGTAAATTTTTGAAACTGCGAATTACGTCTACTGGACTGCACATTCTAGAGATTTAATAATAGCTACGTTGTCCCCGGCCAGATTCGAACTGGCGTCCTCTTATTAGCGTACTTCAACATCTGATCCGGTGTACTTTAGACCATAGAGAACGTCACAGTCAGCAAGGTTCAATTACCTGTTATGAAATATGCACATTCTCTCGCCCAGATCATTTCAAGATTTTGAAATAGTCCATCTGAATAACTGTTCTCGACTTCCGGATATTTCTACGTATGGAATATTGCGTACCTCTCCAAGGGGTACGGTCAGTTCTCGATTGGGCTGAAACTGGGCGAAGCTTTATCGAAACTCTCCAGCATGCCGCTCAACCCACTTTGCGACAACTTAGGCCGAAATGTGCAGTGCATTATCCTTCTAAAACGACATGTTATTGTAGAGAGGTATTGTGCTCATGAATTTGTATAATTTCTTACGAAACATTTCAACGAAGACCAAATACATGTATTGTAATGTCCCTACTACATTATAGAACTACCTACACCCTGACTTGTGTCATGGCCTTATATTGTTTGCGCCAACCATCGCAACAAATGGACAAATACATCGAACCATAGCACATGATGCCAGGCTCCAGTAAAGTAACAATCCCATTTCAGAGGTTCTGTTTCGTGTCCTAGCGTGAAGAGGTACGCACTAATGTGTTACTCTTCCCAAATTCAGGTGTATCCTGCTTGGTGGCTGTGATATTAAAATGGGCACCCATGTGTCTGCAGCTCCCAAATACCATAAAAACTAAATAATCTAAGCTGGAGCTTCTGTAAAACAGTTCTTTACCACTGCAGTAAATGGGGAAATTATTTCACTCAATGTCACTTGTTTGATATCCCATACAATAGCTATATTTCTCTGGTCACGATTGTTAAGTACATACGTTCAGCCACGCCGCTATGCATAGTGGATCGTAATGACTTCGCCCAATCATCCTGAACACAACTGACTATTTATAGCAAGGGATATCAATTGGCGCCACAATTTCAAAGGTTCCAAAGGCCTGATATCATATCTCCTTCGAACCCAGATTGCCACATCACTTGGCATAGAACGCGAATGTTAAAAATATAGGCATTGGATGTTGGCAAGTTACGGTTTGGTTTGGTTTGGTTTGTTTTACGGCATATCAACCTCAATGGGATATTTAATGCAGACAAAAAATTTATTGGTGGTAATATTATTTTTCAAAAATCTATTTCTGGTAATATTCTTTCTTGAAAAATGTATGGCTGGACATTTTTTTAAAAAAATTTATTACTGGTAATAGTTTTTTTCAAAGTATTTCAGACATTAAAAACTATTTTCACAATTTGATATTGTTTTGACCCCATTTTGGGGGTTAACTATTTACCTATAGCTGAGACCCTAACAGGTTCTACAAACTCGGGTCAGGGTGGATCTGAGAGTATCAGCAGTTTAGAGGTGGTTCCACGCTCCTCAAGACATTCCGATCATAAGCTTTGCTGCTGAAGGTAATTTATCGTCATAACCAGGGCGCGGATGTAGTTTATCGTCTAACCCAGGACGCGGATGAAGTTTATCGTCATACCCAGGATGATTGACAAGTTATAATTGTGACACTTATCATTACATTACCTAATACTATTCTCTGACATCCGGCACGTAAATGACGATAATAATATATATATATATATATATATATATATATATATATATATATATATATATATATATATATATTAGAAAAACACGCCAAAAATTTCATTGTTTTCCTATTTGGATTTTCTGATAAATCATAATACTTAATTATTCGATAAGCTCCTTGTGAATTCTACAACTAGAGATATTTCGGAAATTTTCCTATCACGTTGGTA
>CAHIKZ030001154.1:765000-795000 GCA_903632075.3 Acanthosepion pharaonis
TATTTTCTATTTTAAATCATGTCACTCCCTATAAACTCGTATACGACAGTGTGGAATTAAGAATTTTGCGATAATTTGTCATACTAGGCGTGGTCCTGGTATTAGGTCTATTAACGAGAAATTTGACAGCAGCACATACTCATATGTGTGCGTATTGGTGTGTGTCGAATATGGAACAGCTTGTAATTTTATCGTAACACTCATACATGCACATCCACATCCACACACGGACGCACACACACACGTGTTTGTATGTGTGTTCGTACTGGTAACTGCCGAAAATTATCGAAATCACAGAAGAACTTATTAAATTTTATTGAGTTTGCAATATTATGAAAATCAAAAGGATCATATGTGTTTGTCTACATATGAAGTCGTCATATATATATATATATATATATATATATATATATATATACACGTTCACATATGTTCATGTGTGTGTATTATTATGTTATTTGAAAAAAATTGGTTGTGATCTGTACATGAACAATTTTGAACATTTGGAAAGGGTGTTTCTATTGTCTGTCAACGTTGTAAAAAAATTAAATTTTATCACTACTGATATATATATATATATATATATATATATATATATATATATATATATATATAAGGTTCAGCGCGTGTTTATGTGTGTCTCTGTCAGTATCCGTGTACGCACAACGCGTTTACCTATGTGTAAGTGACAATGCTCGAGGGTTCTGTGCGCGAATAAGAAAAAATATAAAATCATCTCATTTTGGTTAGATTTCTTATTTTAAATATTGCTGAGAGCTCTTCGGTAAGGCTGATATATATATATATATATATATATATATATATATATATATATATATAATTTTCTAATCAAACAAACTCCAAAAAGCCATATTATTTGCACTGTTTTTAACATTGAGCTGTCTGTATTTATATCCTTCTTCTTACCATACGGATTATAAAATTATAATTATAATTCGCTCTCTCTCTCTCTCTCTTCCTCTCTCTATATCTCTATATATATATATATATATATATATATATATATATATATATATGCTTAAATCTTGTATATATATATATATATATATCTACAGATTCACATTTATTTACTTATATCTAGATACATCTCTCTCTCTCTCTCGCTCTCTCTCTTTATATATATATATATATATATATATATATATATATTACATTTTATCATATATTAAAACAAGTATCAATTGTACCAAAAAACAAGACACTGATGACGACATTGTGCTAATGTCAGAAAAACTGAATCTATCTATCTATCTATCTATCTATATATATATATATATATATATATATATATATATATATATACATACATATATATATATATATATATATATATATATATATCAGATAGATAGATAGATAGATAGATAGATAGATAGATAGATGTTTAATATAATTAAATATGATCATGTTTGTAACCCCTTCTTCTGAGGCTACTTCTGCAATAGATGTGTGAACCACATACACAATGAGAAGCATGAAATTTTCGGTAACAGAGAAATCGAACATGGGAGAAATATTGCTAAGTTTATGAGTGATAAGATATTGAGGAAAACTCGATAAGATAGAAGAGGGTGAATTGTATAGAACAAAATCGCCAGCCAGCCAGACAGCCGACCTTCTCCTCCCGGCTATTATAATCTGGAGTAAAGTATTGTGTGTGTGCGTGCCTGGCTCTTCGCCAACTCGTAATAGGGAGGCAGCCTTTGAAAATTGCTATGAAGCCCGAGGCCCGTGTGCGCAATTAGACTGAGTTGTATCATACGCCTTTGATTGATCGAAACCGGTGCACAATTGAAAATGGAAGGGTTGGACCTATATCAGGAAGGAGGAGGAAAGGGTAGAGGTAGTTACAGGAGGGAAAACCGGAAAACTAGAAGGATATATAGAGAGAGAGTAAGGTGAACAGATCGTGGAGAAGATTTGAGGCAATGAAGAAAGGTTCGGTGGGGATGTTGAAAAAAAAAGGTGTATGGTCGGGGAAAGTAGTTTGATCAATATATGTTTGGGAGAGAAGGGGAAGTTGTAGAAGAAAGGCATAGAGCAGAGGATGTGGGAGAAAAACGCAAAAGAAAAGGAGAGATTATTGGCAAAGGAGGAGGTGAGTGAGAGTTTGAAAATCAGAGAGGGGGAATTGAAATAATGTCATACATTATTGTAAACGTTTCTGGTGCTTTCCTGAATTTACTTAATATTACTAAATCTCTTAGTACATGCGATTTTATTAAAGTAAAAAAAAAAATGTAAAGGCAGTATACTTATATACTATAATATATCATTCACTTTTTGCATGTATTGACGCAGTGAAAAGGATTTCATTAACTGCGTCATTATGTAACCAGAAAATATTAATTTACTTTTTATATGACGTTATTGTTTATTTCCCACATTTAGCTGAAAAAGAGTTCTTAGTAAATGTTACATACTTTAATTTGACAGTTGCGTATTGGACATTTGCGTCCCGAACAATTGTGTACAAGACAATTGCCTCACTGGACATTTGCGTTCCTAGATAATTACAAAAATCTGATAATTTTTGAAACTTTTAAAAGCAATTAATATAATTTTTGTAAAAATTATATGTAGTAATCATAATTTTTTTAAATAAGGAAGAAAATAAAAAAAAGATTATTTTTGTTTAAAATGAAACGACATATTAACAGTGTTGCAAAAACGCTGAACACATCATCAGTATGTTTTGTTTCATCGGCGTTTTTCTTATGATAGTGGTGACTGTAATATTCCTTGTTCACAAATATTTTTTCCATTAGTATTTGATTTTCGCAATTTAGCCATGGGTTACAACTAAAATATAATCTATAAAATCTTGAATTTATTTGATGTTTGTAGGACGCATTTTGGAGTCAACTGAAACTGCTAGCTTAATTTTCTCTTGCTTTAAGTAATAATTTTTTTCTCTTTATTATGGTAACTAACTTTCTGTTTGTTTAGAGTAATTAAAGGTATTAGTGTGCAAATCTCTATATTAAACACCTCTTTAAATACAGAATGGTAACTTTAAAAAATTAGACAGAGGTACTCAATTATCAAGGGTTTCATTTGTTTAGGGACGCAAATGTCTAGAGACGAATTAGTCTGGTACGAAATTGTCCAGTACTCAAATGATCACTACGTAGCTGTATGTAATTTGTTTATTCTTTATTTGTTCCTTTCCGTCTTCAGGTCAAGAACATGTTCGCAATCAAGCAATGCCTGAGGCGATCGTCCAGTGGTTGCAGTAGTATACTGTATTTTATGAGGGGGAACTTCTTAGACATATTTCACCATCCTAGACGTCAATCTTTTTTCTTTTCTTTTACTAAATTTTCACCAGATAAAAGGCTTAATAAGTAATCTCAGTAGAGAGTTACTGTGTTTGATGAATGTAAGTGGGGGTGTTAAGAAGCGAATATTATAGGTATATGTAGGATTATTAGTGGTTTACCCTAGACATGAAGAGGTTGCGTTAGGAGCGATCGGGGAAGCATCCTATTTGGCGTCTCTTTCATGAAAATGTTAGTCCTTGGAAAGAAGCTGTCCGCATGCAATGTCCTTCTTACTAAAAAATTACGAAGAGAATGGGGCTGGTTCATAGAGTGGTGTGTTTAAACTGTGAAGGTCTGATCGCGTAGCAGGAGTGGAAAATCATGTATTTCCCACAACGGTGCGTAGTGGCTTCTGAACTTAATCAGGACTGAATCACGACTTAATCAAGATTGAAAAGTGAGGAGTGAGTGGCTATAACCCGGATATAGTACTCTATTCTTGGTCTGATCTGTCTAAGGTTAAAGCAAAGCATGTAGATTCAGCTAACTGAAGTAATACCTCGGAACCGGGCCTTTTGCCAGCAGCTTTAGCGTGTATCGTATATATGAGTTCCCCTTGAGTCCCAGTAGGTGTACAAAGCAAGAAGCCTCCATGATAGAACAAGTGTTTATCAGGATAAACGTAAATTTAGGACCCGCTCAGTGACGATGGATTGTCACTAGATAACTTCTACAGGTGTTAAAGATTACAAGTAATAATCACGCTTCTGTTCTGGTTGTCGCTCAAGTCTAAAAATCTCAGTCACTTTCTCTTTTATCCACCAAGCTGCAGGCGAGTTGTGATGCACTCTAGACTTTCGCAGTAATGTAAATGAACTTAATCGTTTAATGTTGAAAACAAGTTTTAATTAGCTGGTAACGCTGCATTACATTTACAAAAATGGAAGAGACAAAACAACAAATGGAGATGAGACATGGTTGAATGAATTAAAAGAGTGTTTTCCTAAGGCCGATATATTTTCGATTAGTTTATAAATGTTCGTTGTACTTAATGCGTGATGCAGAGAGACTGATGTATATAAGCTGTCACGGCCTAGGTCACAGACATAAATAAAAGTTGTATTCAAGCCGGGGTGCAAGATTTGGGTCTGGATAAAATTTCATGGATTACTTTGAGTAAGGGATATCTACAGGATAGGAACAGTACACGTAAATTACAATAACCAGTGAAAAAAAAAAAAAAAAAAACGACAGCGAACACGCGGAGTCAATTTAACGTAAAGAGTTTAATAACATAAACATGAGAACAGAAAAGAGAAGATAAAAAAGAATGAATTTGTTTGGGTTTGCATGAGGTGGATGTGGCATATAAACATAACTTTCAATCATGTCAAAATAATCCACGTATTACTTAACTGAGTTTTGGTGTGAATATATCGAGAGTTCTTATAAGAAGGTTGATTCTGAAGGACAAGTTCCTAACGACAGAACTTCCGAGCCCGTAGATAACTTCAGTGGTCAGTATACGTCAAGCAGATGTTAACAATCGTCGTCTGTTGATGCTCGAAACATATCTGTCATTCCTGTATATGATAAAACTTGTTCGATCAACAGTTTTATTTTGGGTTACTGCATTATTCAGACTTTTGGATAGACGTTATACAGAAGTTGGCATCCGTCTAATTCGGTTGCTGTTCTTCAACTGCCGAATCTTGAATTTTGGCACCTTGGCGTTTCTCATTGGCCACGTGATCCGCCACGGGGTTGACTTGTATGGAAATCAAGAGTCTAGCGTTTGTCCACCGATGGCGCTGATGGTGTAGGGATGCCTATCTACTCACTATCCCCATTCATCCGCATGTACACGATGAAAAAGTGGTCAGAAAGAAAGAAAGAAAGATAGAAAGAAAGAAAGAAAGAAAGACAGATACGTGAGAGGTGTTAGACATTTTCATGACGGTCGTCCTTGATTATAGAATCCAGAGGTTGGCAGTGAATATTTCGGAGACAGTAGGAAAGCGTAGTGCAGGTTCGCAGTGGATATCGCAGCAAGGTAGCAGAGCGTAGTTCTTCCGTCTGTCCTGTTCGCCGGACAAGTTGCCTCTGGTCATTCCAGTAAGAAAACAAAGATGGCCGCCTTTATACACGACGGATACAGTGTTGTGCGGCTTCTGATTGGTCAACCTTCTATTGGTCGACTATAAGGGGAAATAAGTCATTTTGACTCGCTCACTACTTACATACAGTATATACCCAAAAAACTGTAACAAGAGGTACTTCATTTCAATGTATTTGCTTTCTGTTCCTTCCATTGCTATAAAAACCAACGCGTTTATACGTTGCTTACCCATAACAAAGCTAAATTTATTTTCCTAAATAGACTGTTAGCTTATGAAATTACTAGTAAATGTTGCGTAGTCACCAAACTGTTATGTCATTATGACATCGACGCACTCGATCTATTCCTTCACGGAATAAGGAACATGATTCATTTCATAGCATTGGTATTTCTGGTAGAAATCAAAACAAAGAACAATTTAAAACTTAATATCGAGGCTGCAGCCCAGAAGATCAGACAGCTTTAGCGTGAGTATCAATAGAAACATATGAATAAACAAGAAAACCAAATAATCCATGGAAAGTTGAATGATTATATCAGGTCTGCATTTTTGGAGTTAGCAGAATAAACTTGAAGATTACAGATGTCACCTTTCACAAAGATGCAATATATTTGCATGTAGGGTCAGTCAGTTATGTGCCATGCTTTAGGCTTAGGCGTTCATGTATCTTTTGATACATGACTGACGAGACAGAATTTTTCCGCAGTAGGTTGTTATTTCTCTCTGCGGTTGACCAGTTGCAATCCAAAGCTATAGAACCCGATCTGTCCTGCTATTTACCCATAGCTGGTGAGGGAGGGGAAGAAGAAGAGGATTCATACATTTCCCAAAGGTTATAAGCACGTAAGTGAATGTAACGGATTCGACTGGAATTCGAACTTGGCTCTCTGATTCTTTGGGAACGTATATGTGCTGTGAAGGGTAGGACTATTCAGAACAACCTTCATATGGTGAGATTGATCATCGAGCAAGTCGACAGTGAAGCCGCGCTGAAGGGTCTACCCACTTGGCAAGGGTTTTAGCACTTACAATTTATCGCTTTATGTCATTTGTTACCTCAACGGAAAGCTGATATACGATTAATACGTTACCCACTTCGATAAAAACATCCAGAATGCAAATTGATTAATAATTGCTTGCTGAAGACTTCGTAACTACAGCAGCATTCACAATGATACACAGTTCTGCGATTCATTGCAATTCTGGTAGTAGCGTATATTCTTTATACTCTGAAGCATTTAACTATTCCGACAACAATCGCCGATAGTTAACGGCATAACAACCTGGTATCAACGCTCAAAATACTCGACCGAGGGAATATTGTCTCTATAAAATGACGGGTTTAGCGACCAGGATATAGTTATCGTTAACACATATGATTTAAGTAAGTCTCTATCCACTGAAAAGGCAAATTCAACACACCTGGCTTTATTTAAGCCAAACCGAAGCGATATATTTTAAATAGGAATATTATTTCTATTAGGCAGATAAGTATCGAAATAATGGTTGGTATAAAACTGAGCAATGACTCGTAGATCAACATGGGGAAGTCGAATTCTTCACTCCGAAAGTTATAAAAATAAATCAAATGTCACTTTAAACAGTGAGAGTTGGCTGCAAGAAACACGAATGAATAATCATGACATACACACAGAGATTTTACTGACACATCAATATAATCACTTCTTAAATTCAAAATTCCATTATCGATACTGAGATTCATTTTCCCAAAGATATTATAAGATAAGCACAATTTTTCCGAAATTAAATTTTATTGTCACTTTAGTTGGCTTAAGGTCTGTAAACGTTTCACAAATATTAAATATTAAATATTCGATTAATATCCCCATTTACGCCATCTTATTACGTCATTGGAGAGATCGGTAACTCGACGTTGATTAAATTATTCTGCTGCTGGGTCTTGCCGTTGTCATTTTTAACCCTTTGCAGGCACCTTGAATGTATTTCATTTGAGAATCAAGTCAGTATTTATTTGTACAAATGGCTGACGTATCATATATATTATTGCTATGGTGATATATCTACATTAGAATGAACTCTTCCTCCTTCATAATTACTAAACTGATCGACTTCCTAAGACTAACTAAATACTAACCTGCGAGAATTACCAGATTTAAAGCAACCGCTTTTCTGCCACGTTTGGATATTCGTTTGTTGTTCCACGTTTGTTGCTGATTTGAGTCGTCGACTCTATCTAGATAGAATAGCGGCGCTAACGGTTTTTGAGCAAAAAGTCGATCGGGCAGTGAAATCTCGTGATAGTGGTGAAATAGCTTAGCTAATGAAGATTTGTCCTCCTTGTTTATCAAGAAGGATCAAGCTCTGGTCGTTAGGGCTAGGTTAAAAAGAATGTCCTCTGAGGCGATGAATATGGCCACTGAATTGAGCACAGAATAGTCCCAGAATGCATCTCGGTTAAATATCGCATGCGTCACATAAGCGGACCGTGACTACAAACGCGGGCATGTGTGAGGCTTTTCGTGATTACTTTCAGGAACGTTTTACCAGGAATCTTGGTGTGAGCCCTGTTCAGTTCGAAGCCTATTTAGCCGACTTCCCCTTTCTTGTGGCAGCTGAAGCGGCTAGGTGCGACGGTCCTATCACATAGTCGGAAAACTAGGAAGCGTTGAAACAGGCTGGATTTGATGGTCTTTTGTACGAAGTTTAATTGAGGCAGTCTCCCGGTGTTTTTCCTTTGCTGGAACTGATCTACAACAACTGAATGATGCAGGGGTCTATACCTCAACGCTTCACCAAGAGTGTGATCAAATTGCTGAGCAAGGACAAGAACGGTGTGTATGGGTTAGGTAATTTTCGCCCTTTAACTATGTTGAATACAGACTTAAAGATTTCGGTAAAATCTTAGCCATCCGTCTGCAGGCTGTCCCCTCTAGTCTGATTGGCTTCGAACAGACTTGTGCTGTGAAGAGTAGGACTATTCAGGACAACCTTCACATGGTGCGCTTGATCATCGAGCAAGTCGACAGTGAAGACGCGCTCATCAATTAAGATAAGTCCTAGGCCTTCGATAGGGTTGACCATCGATTTCTAGAAAATGTCCTTTCGGTGGCCCGTGTCGGACCGTACTTTCGCACCTGGATCCGACTTCTGTATGCAACTCCCGGTGCGCTGGTGGAGATGAATGGTGTACGATCGGAGCCTTTGGTATTGTCTCGCTCCTTTCGTCAGGGTTGTCCGGTTTCGCCTTTGCTTTACTTTCTTGCGTTGGAACATTTCCTTCGTAAGTTAAAGACGAATCCGGTCCTGCGCGGAATTTCCCTGCCCGGTGCTACCACCTCGGTCAGGTATTCTGCCTATGCTGACGACATTCGGTTCTTGTGTCGAGCAGAGCCGAGTTTGACGAAGTCAGCAAAGAAGCGAGTGGTTATGATATGGTAACAGGGGCTAAGATCAACCGTGATAAGTCTGTTGGCTTGCGGTTGGTTGCGTGGAAGGGAGTTTCTCTTCCCGGACCTTCCCCCGGACGGATGGACTGGTCAAGTTACTCGGGGTCTGGTTCGGTCCTGAAATCAAGTTGGAAATGAATTGGTTGGAGGTACAAGGGAAGACCGAGATTGTGGTTAATCTGTGGTCTCGGAGGTATCATTCCTTGAAGGGGAAGGTGAAAGTATGTGTTTCACACATCTAATAGATTCTCCTTTAGCGACTATCTGTACTTCCACTTCTGTATGCCACACTAATGTCATTAGTAAGGCTCTTGTTCTTTTTCTTGTGGAGAGACAAGACCGTTATGATATATTGGGAGATCTGTTGCCTTCTCAGGGCGGTCTGGTTATGCCTAACATTGAGATTCCTCAATATATGTTTCGCATCGCCTTCCTAGAACGAATGTGTCGCAAATCGGATGAAGAGAGTACCTTCTGGAAGGAAGACGCCCGTAAGAACTTCCCATACATGAGAAGTGTGCACTCGAGCGAGGAGGAGGCCCAACGTTTACCTCGAGCCGAATTCTCCTTCTACAGCGAATGTCGTCGTGCTTTGAAACTTCTCTTATGGGCGTTGGGTGGTCTCTCCAACATCCAGGCGTTGTCTCGTAGGGCATTATATCAAGTGATACTCAGGAGGTTCGTTCGTGATGAGCTGTTTGATGAGCTCGGTCTTCTGAAGCAGGAGGCTCGCTCAATATGGCCCTAAGCGCCCGAGTTGAAATGCCTCAATAACAGTGAGGCATCACTCATCTGGCTGGTGATTCGTGGGGCCGTCTGGGTCGCCAAAAGAATTTGTTCAGCGGGCTTGGAGTAATCTCCAAACTGCCGGCGCTCTGATGGTGAAGTCGAGGCCATTGGTCACGCTTTCTTTCATTGCAGGTTGGTAGCGCCGTTGTGCAAGTTTGTTGAAGGCCTCATGGTCTGCAAAGAAAGAACTTTGTCCTTGAGGCCTCTTCTGTTTGTAGCAATATGGCACCGCTGTTGACGAAGGCTGAACTATATGTATTCTTATGCTTACTAGGTGTCAGAAGTAATTCTATGATGGCGAGTAGTCCACTTCTTCACAAATGCTCTTGTTCTTTAAACATCGGCTTAACGTCAAGATTAGGGCGGAAAAGTGGTGGTTCACCTCATAGGAATTTTGCAAAAGGTGGGTGAATCTTGCGCGTTTGTGCCGAGTGAAAGAGGCTGGCTGATCTAGAGTGGCATTTTGATGCCGGTTAGGCATCAGGATTTTGTTATTCCTGGGTTGAACTTGGGCAACCCATCCCGAATTTAGGTTATTTTAGTTCTGTTTTTGAATATTTCTTTTTTTCCAGTTAACTTAGCTAGGGTTTGTTTGCTCATGGGCCCCTTTTTTCTGTCCCTATTTTTCTTTAGTTCAATTCTCCATCCCTTCCCTCGTTATGTGGTCAGTGATGTCAGTTCTCTGGTGGATGCAGGGTGCCTTTCGTTTTCGCATTATGTGTTTTTCGTATTTGTTGTTGTGTCAGAATGAGTGCGTGTCTATGTGAGTACTTGGGATGAATGATTTTTTTCTATATTATTATAATCCCGCATCGATGTTGTCCAGTTAACTGATGTTTCTGCCACATTTAAGGATTGTGGGGATTTTATTACTAACATGATTTTGCTTAGTTTCTTGTAAATAGATTATATTCATATTGTACACATTCATTCTGGATTTCTTAACTTGTTGTTTTATTCCCCTCTCCCACACAGACGACGAATTGAACATATGAGGAGTAGTTAGGATTTTAATAGAGACAATGAGGCATTATGGTGAATGTAGTAAGAAAGGTAAGTAAGAGTGTGTTGTTTTGGTGTTAGGAATATTGTTTGTATGTTTGGGAGAGTTTAAAATTAAGACAGATAAAGACAGTCCTTTTCCCTATCCCCCTTTTTAGACCTTGTGCCATACTTTCTGTATTTTAACAGAAATAAATATTGGCAGTCAAGATGCAGTTTAACCTGACAGTTCGGACGGACACCTCTATCTGCTGACTTATAACACTCTTATTTTGTATATATGTTCTGTTATTTCAATACACTTGTTCGACCTACCTTCATCTTTCCGTATCTTTCTTTCTGGTCCATAACAGGCCACAACAATTAAGACGGTTTTCTTCTTATACAAAGACAGTACATTCAAATTTATCACATTCCCAACATGGTAAAAATATATGTCTCTTCATCACGATTTTTAATATTAATATACTTCCTGAGTCGTTTTTGGAATTCCAGTCAAATCCATTACATTCACTTACGTGCTAATACCCTTGGGAAAGGTGCGAAATCTTTCTTCTCCCCACCAGCTAGGGGTAAATAGTAGAACAGACCGAGTTCTTTAGCCTTGGGTGGCAACTGGTCTACCGCAGATAGAAATGGCAACCTACTTCGGGGAAAAAATCTGCCTTGTCAGTCATGTATCGAAAGATACATGATCGCCTAAGTGCGTATGACGCATGGCACATAACAGATGGCCTTTCAAACATATTAGCTTACGGCCATATCACGTTGAAACACCGGTTCTCGAACGATCAGCGAAGTTAAGCAATGTCGAAACTGGTTAGTACCTAGATGGGTGACCGTTTGGACTAACTGCTGTATCCTGGGATGTGCGGTTGGTGTAAAGGATAACAGCTCGGAAATGAAAAATCGGAGAGATGGGTTCTAATTCCAGTCAAGTTCGTAATATCAGTTTACTTGCAAAATACCCCTGGGAATGGTATGAATCCACTTCTTCACCAGATATGGGTTAATTAGCATCTTCTCCTGTACTTGTATCAAGTAATTCTAACAATATAACAATATTTTCTGGCTTTAAATAAACTGAAAAGGTTAAAAAAAACAACTCACTCAATTTAAAAAAGAATATTTAGAAAGGTTTGAATAAAAGTGCACCAGCGTTTTGTAATATATTTAAAACCCTGTTGTAAAGGCATATTTTGGCTCTATTCTTGTTATCGTTAATGGCATCAAAATAAACCATTCCACGAAGGGGAATATTGGATTTAACGGTTTTGGTGAAGACGGTTTGCAAGAAAATATTCTTTCTGAAGACAATTGATTTGTTTGTGAAATTCAAAAAGCCTTTATCATCAAACCCATGACATCTAACATATATAAAGATATAACCAAAGAAATTGATTTTTTAGTGTTAAAGATTTTCTAAGCATGCAACTGTCACGAGCTACAATACATGTCAACAATGTGGGAAATTTGTGAGAAAAATCTTAAAACGTTTATATGAACAAGAAAAACACGGCTAGTGTCTCTAAGTCGAGTATCAACTGATATCCATTATACTCGTCTTCATAATTCTTACTCTCCCTACTCCATTAAAAATTTCTCTACCTTGAGTGACCTTTCGACAATATATTGAATGAACTAAGACTGAAAATAAAAGAAAAGATTCGTTCGTCAACTTGACGAGTAACCTAGAACAACTTCTACAGTGCAAACTAAACTAGCTCTTTTGGTGACAGCGAAGGAATTTCTAGTCACTAGATAAAATGAAACGTATATGATTTTCCATTTGGTATCCCCACTATCACCTACCTATAATAAAACCTTCTGTATAGTCATTGATATTGTGATGCTCTTTTCTGCCAGAGGTACAGGAAAAATCGCAAACGTTACGGGACTTGTCATTTAATCGGAGCCTTAGAAATGTATTCTAGAGTGAAATTTATTATTCGTCGTAATAAATCGACGCCATACGTTGTTCAGTACAGAAAAAAAGACCTTAAGCCAAGCAGAAACAATGGGAAAGGGAGTGTTTAAAAATGGCCTGTAATGATGAGTTTCAATCCCATGCAATATTGTTTTAGAGAAAACTGAAACCTGTCAATGGGGAAAGGAATCTTGCAAATATTAAATACTAGCAGTAGATCCGGCGTTGCCCGGGGATATAACAGTAAGAGATAGATCAAGTATCGACCATCATAAAGACTGAAAAATAAAATTGACAAAGATTATTGTTTAAGGTTGACGGACACGCATGTCTTAATTATTTTTTTATGTTTTGTTTTTTTGTTTCTGTTTACGAATTGGTCAAAACCAAACTCAAACTTAAAACATTGTTTTCAATCGTTATGAGTCTACCGATTGAATAGAATTTTATTATAAACAATTTTCTTGTAAATGGAATTTTTAAAGTATTCTGAATGTAAAAATAAAAAGAAAAAAAGTGTGCAAGACAATAGAAACACTACCTGCCAAAAAAGTGAAGTTTATTTTTGAAATCGATTTGAAAAATGTAGGAAATCCGATCACATATATAAACGAACACACACACACACACAGACACAAGCAACCTGGGTTTTATAATAAGTATAACTCGATATGAGTTGTCTCCCTTTCATTCTCGCGATGCCTCTTAATCGTGTTTTAAAATTGATTTCCTGCAAAAACAATTGTGTTTTTTTCCAATTTTTGGCGCTGTCAGAACCACCGCAAGATAATTTTACGTAGTCCTGTGAAGTTTTGTTGAAATCGGTTGAAAAATGTAGGAAATCCGATCCAATATATAAACGTACAGACACACACACAATTTGCGTTTTATAATAAGTAAGATCTTTATCAACGTGCAAGAAACTAATATAAGAAAATAAAAATGTAATGGCGCTAGGAGCATATGACTGGTGTAAAGAAATGTATGGTGACATTGTTGTAAGATCTGTGGAAAATAATATTAAGAAATGGTAGTTTTATTACGTGAAGCAGAATCTACGATTGTAAGCGAAAGAAAACAAAAACAATATGCGAATTACAAATTAAGGATGCCAAAATCAAGCAAGTTTTCAAATATAACTTATTGGGGAGTGATTTATAATAGTGTTCTTAAACAGCCTAATCAGATACAGACTTTCATAATGACGTCATAACATAGCGCTAAACACCTTAAAATATTTCTAAACTGTCAAGCGTATAAAATCGTTGTCTTAGATCAATGGCTTTGAGACAGTGATGCCGGTTGCTCTTCGTGAAGAATATTATTTTTCAAACCTTATGGACTGGCGCTACGAAATCACAAAGAACTGTACCCAGTAACAGAAACCTCGTGGCCTGAAGACTTTCAACAGCAGCAACATTTAAAATGGACATCATATATAATTGAAAGAGAAAAAAAAATGACCAAATGAAGATATCGACATTCCAACCAAACACAAAGACATTTAGGAAGAAAACTTCAATCAATATTGGACAGAGTCATAACAGCTACTGAACTTGAGAAAATCATTTTCCTGTAAAACTTTTTAACAGAAAAATTATAAATTTCAACGGAAAATCGTATTGCTCGTTCGGTCAACTAATGTCGAATGTTTCTTTGTAAGGAAACAGCTAATATTATAACTAAGATTACCATAGAACATGTTTCTTATCTTGAACTTGGATCTATGTTGAAATGCTTTCATGTTAAAACTGTTATACGTTTTTCAGTTGATATTTGAGCTAATGTAATTTTGTTTTAAAATATTTTGTACATTCAATGTTTTATACTGGTATATCATAATTACCATTATATTAGTGGTTTTACATTTTCTGCTTTAATCTTATTGACACGATATTTTCTTATATTGCTATATATTATATCATATAAATTATATCACTATTTTTATGAAATGCTTTCCAAACTACCGTTATACGTCGTTTTATTACCTCATTGTGTTATCTGTTTAATGTTATTACCTGTTCTAAGTAATCTTATTCTTATACAGACCTTCTTCTGCTCTTATGATTGATGTCAAAAGCTTAACCTTTGACCATTTATATGTAAACTGAACTTTATTTGTCTCATTCAACATTTTAATAAATCATCAATATTGTATTTTATTAATTATTTTATCGTTATTAGTGTTTTCATTTTCATTATATCTATTCGAAGATAAGGCATTATATTATGAGACGCTTAATCAACCGACAGTCATCATACAGTTTTGGTTACTAGGTTCACAATCTTTCTATCTTTTATTTATATATATATATATATATATATATATATATATATATATATATATATATATATCATATATATATATATATATATATATATATATATATATATATATAATAAAAGGCTAAAAACACTAATATTCCATGGTCATAATTTATTCCACTGGAATCGTAAATACGATCAATTCATCAGACTTACAAATTCAAAATATATATTATATCCTTACTCTGTCCTAGACATTGAGTTCTACCTGGATTCTTCCTCTTGGAAAATTTTTTTTCTGAAAATATACATGTATGGGTATTTATATATTTTGCATATGTATATTTTCAACTAATATTATCTACATATATATATATATATATATATATATATATATATATATATATATATATTACATGAATCATTCATACAAAAAACAGATATAAATGTTAAATATATAAATGCTGAGAATACATCTTCAGAAAACAAATTTAATAAAGTACATTAACCTTGAACCTGTAGATGAATGTTTATAAATTCCAGTTGCATAAGGTCTTCTTTTTATTTTTTTACAACTTTCATTAACCTATTTATTGAACAATTTAGTTCAACCCACATTGACTGAAAAACCTACCAGTACAAAAGAATTCTCCTATTACCATATTAGTACAAAAACGCGCAATTTTAACATTTAAAAATTCAACCTAAGCGTTGCGAGCGCACCCTCCAAAATAATTTCTTACAATTAACAATAACACATTTCTGAAAACATATTTCGGATTACATCTATTCTTTCGTTGTCCTGTTATTACCAGGAAGTAAAAAACAATTCTATTTCCATAACTGATGATGTCTATATTCACAAATGAAAGATTGTAAAAAAATAAAAAAAGACTTCATGCAACTGGAATTTATAAACAGGGATCATAACATTCATCTACAGGTTCGGGGTTAATGTACTTTATTAAATTTGTTTGCGAGGATGTATTCTCGACATTTATATCATTAACTTCTATATCTGTTTTTTGTATGAATGATTCATGTAATGTAAATTGAACTGCACTACATACTTGATATATATATATATATATATATATATATATATATATGTGTGTGTGTGTGTGTGTGTGTGTGTGTGTGTGTGTGTGTGTGTGTGTGTGTGCACAATACGTATCTGTCTCTGTTTACACATAAAGGTAAGTTGACATTAAGAACTTTCGATACATTTTTGTTTCCAAAATTTCACCCAATACAAAACCAAAGTAAATTGTTAGTGAGTGAGGTCTTTGTACGAACCCAAAAGTAATATATGTAGAAAAGGATCGAGATTATAGATGGTCAGGAAAGTATCTCAGAATTCTGTCCGGGAAAGTAGTTTTTTATAGATGAAAATGTACGATAACTTCATTTTTACCAGAGGGCAAACGAGTGGAATATAAATCCTCGCCGAACTCGTGAATCTAACGAATGTAATTGGTCAGAACATTTGATACGCGTATAGCGATTCAATAGCTAGAGATTTCTTCGTAAGCCGTTTTAGCTTCGGCACTAATATACAATTTATTAATATATGTTTTAAAACTTAGCGGTATTAAGATTCTTCATTTTTTACGTAACTCCGCCATGTTTTGCTTGCATTATTCCAACGAATTATGTATTTGTCACATATTTCTGTTGCTTTTCGTGGTATAATTATGCTCGGTTTATTTTCCGATGGTGAAATTATTTTTTGATTATTCAAAGGAAAATAGCGGTCTTCCCTCAGGCACACACCCCAAAGCTCATAGCAAAACTGTTATTGTATTTTAGCTTGCAGGTCGGCGCAATTGTGGATATTGATTTTAATACCAACTTCCTGTTCTCTTTGTCCTACTGAGTTTGTCTATGTATTTTCTAAAGACTGCCTTAGCACTTCCGCTGCTAACTAAGGAGATATTCGTTTTTCTTATCTTGCTCCAGCTGGCTAAGTACGGAAACCTACGTTTTATTTTGCATACCGCTGGTATGAGTGTCCCGTTGCGCCATCTATCGTCAAATCACAAAGGACAATGCTTCAAAAGATATCATGTGTATACCCATTACTAATCTGGTAAGTCATTCCCAGGTATATCCATGAAAATGGAAGTCTGTAAAACACACTGGTGCCAGTTTTCTGTGTCATAAAATATGGAGGTTGAAATTTGGCATTTTCTTTAAAAATGGCTGGCCGGATGGGGGCAGCACTGGGCAAATGAGTAGCAGTGAAAGTGTTAAGTATGAAAGTGATAATCACCATATAATCAACCCTCTCTATATCTACAAAGGTACTATCTCCGATAATGAGTATTCACCCTCATCAATATAGTAAATTTAATAATATAGACTATCACGCTGTTTCCAACTCGGGGTACAGAGGTCAATGTGTCAACATTTTCATTACATTTTTTTATATTTGCGTCCATTATATGGTGTCAAGCGCGCGTGTTTCTCGCAAAATAACCCAGGTTTATTGCAGATCTTTTTTTGAATCATTATTTTCGTACATTTGTATCGACTGACTCAAGTGCTTTTTTTCAGCCATTGGGTCAATTCTTACGATAATGTAATTGACCTTTAAGAATCTTTCATCTTTTTGTCTCAGAATGGGTCTTGCAAAATAATGACAATCAGGTAGCTGCCTTTCTTTTTTCTTGGTTTTTGGAAGTCACTGATCAGGAATGCTTAAAAACTGCTCAACTAATCTTAATTGAGTGCCTGAAAATGACGCCTATTATTTGCAACCTGTCATCCGATTCATCTGTAAAAATCTTATCTTTGTATGTGCATTAAGCAAGCATTTTTCAGAGACAACTTCAACATGTTAACGATCATCCTGTTCGGGGTCTGTAATATGGACATCATTAGTACAGGTAAAATAATATATATATATATATATATATATATATATATATATATATATATATATATATATATAGCTGGCCACTCTTATTCGAGAATACCCGTCTATTTCAGGCGCTCGCTCAGGCACACCTACAGAGCCCACCCGTGGTATATACTGCAACTATGCTGAGCAGAACTTACTGGTTTCTGGGACTGCGCGTGTTATCTAGCGTGATCAACAATCTGAAGAAGTGCAGCACACTCAAAGCCTCGGACCCGATGACTTGAGGCTTCTACCCAATTTCACTCAAAAGGCTTTTGATTTGGTGTACAGGCACTTTCCAAAGGTGCCACACGCGAAGGTTGATGGTGTACTAGGGGCTAATCTGGGTGGTCTGCGATGTCTAATGGGGTTATGCGTTCTGTAGAAGGGCTGCTGTGTTTTGGTTTGTGTATGTTTGTACGGCACCCTAAGGATGTCCTCATAAGTTAGTGCTTTGTTGTGTGTGTGTTTGTTTTGAGGTTGGAGCTATCGTTGATGGTGGCGGTGTTGTTATTGTTGGTACGGATGATTGTCTGTTGGTGAATGTATTTGGTTTCTTTTTTGTTTGCACTTTTGTGTGGTGGTCGGTGTGGTTGTGGTGTTTTTGTTTTTGTTTACTTTTGTGGTTGTTGTATGGTTGTTCACTTTTTTCGGAAAGGGTTGAGTGAAAATTTATTGTTACCTAAATTAATAACTCGTAGGGGTCTTGTTTTGTATTTGCAGGAACTTTTCTTAAAAGCTCGAAAGCTTGCATCATGTCTCCTATTATATCGAAGTGTCTGGCTGCCTTATATATATATATATATATATATATATATATATATATATATATATATATATATATATATGTATGTATGTATGTATAACCGATCGTTGGTCAAATTAGTTCCGACCGGGAACTTTTATATTAAAAAGTTCTCCATACACTAAAACAACAAAATGAACGGGAAATCTTTAAATATTAGATATAAAAAAATTAGGAATAACTACACACCGCTACCATAGTTTCAAACATTAATATAGCGTCAGGCGGTAGATGCTAGCAATATATATATATATATATATATATATATATATATATATATATATATATATATATATATGTCTGCGCGTGTTTATATCATTGGTTTATCAAGGCTTATAAATAAAGTGTTTATTCTACATTCCACACCATCACTTGATAAGACACCAGAAGTGTTGAAACAAAATGGCTATTTTGTTTCAACATATTTATGCTATAATTTTCGAAAAAATTATATATATATATATATATATATATATATATATATATATATATGAGAAGGTGTATGAAAAATTGGGAAATGTTTTTGTGAGATTCATTTCTCTGACGGAAGTGACATTTACGTCCATGTGATTATACATGCGCATATTGGTGAGGGGAAGTTTAAATTGACCGATTTATTTTATTTTACTCATTATTTATTTTACCCACTTTTATTTAGAAGATCTACCAAGAAATGTGGAATTTATGTGACCATTTATTACTAGTTGGCATGCAAGGGACATTTAGTCCATTGTCATGACAGGGAAACATGATATGTATAAAAGATAAAATATTTTTTGTTTCCGTTTCATAGGTGAATTCTGTCGTATTTTCGTTTTTTTATTAATCTAAAAGTTAGGTAGACATAGTGGTGCATATATATATATATATATATATATATATATATATATATATATATATATATATAGATAATATTAGTGGAAAATATACATACATATGAAAAATATATCTAAAAATTCCCATACATATATTTTCAGAAAAAAATTTTCCAAGAGGAAGGATCCAGGTAGTATATATTCCCATACATATATATATATATTGTTGACACTCTATTAATATATATATATATATATATATATATATATATATATATATATATATATATACGATTATCCTTAAACTTTCATAACTGAATCAATAAGCTGTCAGATCGCGTACGTCGAAACCGACGAGTCCATTATTATTATTATTATTATTATTATTATCATCATCATCATTCGATTTCTGCTATGGACACACTACCTACCAAGTCTGCGGAAAGACCTAAGGAGGTCGTAACAATTATTATGCCACATTACATGTTAATTTTTTTTTTTTTTTAAATCCGATGAAGTTGCTAGCGTTACATGAACAAAGTTCTCCTTAGTGTGTTTTGTAGATAATAAGACAATTTTTGTATCTCTCTTAAGCTGGGGTTCAGGGATTTTTCAATGTGTTTTTTGTTCCATTTTAGTATTCACAGTGCACCTATTACCACTGGTATTATTCTTGTTTTCAATTTTCACATTTTTTCTATTTCAATTTCAGGTCTTTGTATTTTGATAGTTTTTCAAATTCCTTGGTTGCTATGTTACAATCCCTGGACCCATATCAATTAGTCTAGGCAAATTTTTTTCTTTCTGGTTTTGACAATAATGTCCGCCTATTCAATTAATTTTTTTTTTTTTAATTGAGTGCCTGAAAATATATATATATATATATATATATATATATATATATATATTGCTATTTTATTTATTTTTGCCCTTCCTTGCCTTTAAAAGTGCCCTTTGCCGTGCTGATGTTGCTACATGCCTGACTTCTTGCCTATCTCACACTGAAATTCTTTTCTAAGCTCTATACTAAACATTAAATCTGTTACGAAAAAAGAACTAAACAAAATGAACACAAAACGATCATCTTTAAAAAAAGGACTTGTAACTGGAAAAACCGAATGAAAATAGAATGTTAACAGCAAATACTTTTTCACACCCAACCCAGTTCTGCGGAATCAGAATCAACGTTGAGTTTAAGCAAGCAAAAGGATCCAATTGGTGCAAAGTGCCATGCAGATTTAAATTTTTCCCACTTGTGACGAATGCAGCTATCGATTTTTTTTCATGTTAGCATGCTAGTTAACTTTCGTGTCAGTCAGCTGTTGGCTCTCACGCTGGCCAATAGAATCTTCCTGCCTATTCGTGGCCGCCAGCTATAGGCTCTCATTCTGGCCAGGAGAAAACGGCCGCAAACTACATGAAAAGTGTCGTAGAAACATGAAAAAATCGATTATTTCCACTATCGATGGGAGTTGGGAAATGCAACGTCAGTCTTGGCCTTCCCACTGAACATGGAGTATATGCATGTAAATTTGGTGCAAATCCGCCGAAAATTGCGGCCGTGTATTCTCTACACACACACACATACACACATCATGCCTTTTATAGATGGAGATGTATCCCGATTGGATATAGTAATCGCTGTAAAGCTTGGATGCCGGGTGTTGGTTAATGTCCCATAATTGTTAACCGTTGAGTGGAGTTACACTTCCAGTTGGGTTCGTTATATTCAATTCCATGCCAATAACTTATTTTATCAGAGAAAGTTCCCCGCGTCACAAAAAAGAGTGTCGTGAAATACGAAAATGATTTTTGATTTCTCTCTTCCATTCATTTCTCTCTGAGAAGAGTGAAAATATGTTTTCTCGTTGACCCTTTCGAGGCATGATCTAAAGATTTCCTTGAAGAATTTGGCTATTTACAATTTCTTCTTAACGGAAGGCATATCCGTAAATCAGAATTTCCACCGATAAATGACAATGTCATAGAATTAAGTGACGATACTGAACTCGCACCTATCAATCAAAATTGATGGATTGGACTGAAAATCCCCCGGGGGACAGAAACTCAGCTTTTTAGTATTCGGTGGCAAATCATTGCGCATTCTGGATTTGAAAGCAATTTAAACAATCCCAGAATTGACTGTGCAGGTTGAGAAAGAAAAGAAAGCCAATGAAGTTAGCAATCATTCTTCATCGTATTGGGACGGCAGTTAAAAATTAGGTCGATCTTTTTTTTTGTTTGAAAAATAAATCCTGATACAAGTCACGTATTTAAGCTAAAAATCAATCTGAAATAATCTCTTTTTCCTTATATGTGCTAATTCCTTTCAGGACATGCGGCAGAGATATATCTGTTTGCTGTTTTCTGTTTTGCTTAAAATGCCTACTTTTTGCTATTCTTCTTTATCCCTGTTGTACTGTCCATACACCCAGATCAGTCAAATAGGTTAATCGCATTTTTCCCTGCTGCATTCATTATATCCCGGTAGCGTTAAAAGCTCTAGTCTGAGTATATGTTCAAAAAAATTCATCTGTCGCTTTCTGATTGTAAGCCTACTATTCCTAACCAGGGATATTTTCGTTGAAGCTTCTACCTTGCACATATTGAGTGATAGCCTGAAACCATCAAGATTCTGAATTAAAGCCTGTGAAGAAGGCAAAGGGAATCCACAACCGTATCATTCCCAGAATCCGTAGTAATCCACATGGAATAAAAGAATTTATGGATAGTGCTGATCACATATGTCCGGAAGATTATTGTTCGTGACAAATGTATTTAAAATGAGTTTGATTAGGTTTGTTAAGATATGACCTTCACTTCTTTTTTCTGATATATAATTGTATAAGAGGGATTTAAAATGGGATTTCGATTTGTGCGTATAAAATAAAAATAGACGCTGAATGTGTGCAGCATTTTGTGTCGCCGCTGTCTTCCCTTCTCTGTCACAACTGCCACATCATAAACTCTATCAAAAAGGAGGGTTTCTTTTTCTTATTTGCTTTATTATATTAGAGGAATGCAAGGTCATCAGTAAAAGGCTGAGCCCGATATGTGATATGAAGGCCGGGAACACTAGAATCAAGCAGAGGCGGAAGTTTAAATATCTGGGAACAACAGCGGACTGTACATGAAACACTGAGATCCGAAGACGTATTGAACGCATTCCAAAAGATGGGCATAGGAAGATTTCTTTACGAACAAAAAAAAATGAAGAAAAGAATACTGAACTGTTACATGGAATATGTCCTTTTTTACGGCAGCAAATCTTGGACGATTTCACCCTTTCACTGTTGAAACTGTTAAATGTAGCCGCCTCTTCTACTCCAATAGCTTCATATCTCGCACCTCTCGCCTGTGGAATTCCCTTCCTATTGCTGTTTCCCTGATAGCGATAATCTCCAACTTTTTTTAAATGTAATGTCAATCAACATCTCCAGTTACCTTGATCTATCCACTATCCTTCTCCTCATCCTTCCCTCTATCATTCCTATCTGCTCTCGCTCCAAATCCTCTATAACCCCTTGCGTGCTAGTGGCTTCCTACCTTGCTGGGGGTGAAATGTTTAAAAAAAAAAAAAACATTAAAAAAATTTCCTCAAAGTTGAAGAAGAGACTTGAGGCGACGGAGATGTAGTTCTACAGAAGGATGCTAAGGATATCATGTACCGAGCGTGTGAGGAACGATGAGGTCTTAGAGTGGATGCAATCAAGGAGGAGGCTTATACTTAACATCAGGAAAGGGCAGCTGAAGTTCCTGGGACACATAATGAGGAAGCAGGACCTGGAGAATCTGATACTCATGGGTCGAATAGAGACAGAGAGAGAGAAGAGAAAACAACGCATGACACGCCTAGCAGTCTTAAGCAAGTGAATGAGAAAACAAGGTCTGGAGCAGGAGGCAGAGGGAAGGAACTTGTTGAGAGCTTCAAGGAATAGAGTGATGTGGAGAGCCATGATCGCCTACGTCCTGAAAGGACACGACACATGGAAAGAAAGAATATTAGAGGCACAGTGGTAGTAACATCGATTCGAGGAGGTAACGGAAGGAAATACATTCAGGGAAGCACATTGCCAACTCCTTGACTTAGCATTTCACCACGTACTGCCTATTCTTTCTAAAAAAAATCTGGGTGTGGGAGACATTGAATCTTCAAAATTCTTGGGACCATTTTTCTTTATTCCTTTTCCTTTTTTCTTAATTTTAAAACTTTGATATCCGTCACGGCTAGAATTCCATGACAACAAGATGTTCTGACCAGTAATTTCGCATCCCGTTCTGAACTTCGCATTCTGTAACATTTGCGCCCCAAAGAAATGTTAATACCCAATGTAAATATTGTAATAAAAATGTTAATACATTTTGAAGAAATATCTACTCAGTTTGTTCGCATAATAATTATTGAAACATAGTTAATATAATCTATATGTCTATATATCTATTATAAATTAACTGATTTAAAATATATTTTTTTGCTACTTCGAGAATCCCGAAAACATAAAAATCTATATAGATTGCACAAGCCATGAGTTCAAAAAGAGGTTCAATCAACATCAAACTTCATTTAGGATAAATAAATACAGAAATCAGACATCCCTTTCAAAATATTTCTGGCACTTAAAAGAATCCAATAAAACACCTACAGTAAAATGGAAATTAATAAGAAAAGCTAGAATATGTAGATCATAAAATGACCCATGTCCTTTGTGCATATATGAGAAACTATATATTACAAAGTTTATAAAAAATAAGAATTTACTGAATCAGAGAAATGAAATAGCTATTTTTTGCCGTCATTGTCAAAAAGTTTCCTTAAATAATATTTAAAAATAAAATTAAAAAATGTGGGCTGATAATACACATACTTATATTTGATATGAAAAAATAATTTTAAATAATTTAAGTAATTCTTTTACATTTATTTGTTTTAAAAAGAAATATAGTCCATTAGTAATTAAGAATAAAAAATATTTTAAAATTTTAGTTAAATAAAACCTATTCTAACACAAACACCACTAGAAAGAATAGAAATAAGAAAAAAATGCCGTAAAACATTTTCGACGTTAATAATAATAATAATAATAATAATAATAATAATAATAATAATAATAAAAACAGACGACATGCATTTAACGGATGTCGGAATTCGTTGAAAAATACACATCTACCCTCCCGAAACTTTCGAACGTAACTCATAATTGATACAACAATAGTTAGTAAAAAAGAACACGTTACCGCCCCTGTCTGCATGATTGGATTTCTCTGTATCCTTGGAAACACGAAATTATGAATTTATATGTGCGTTTAAAACTCAGTAAATTTAAAAATAAGTTATTCCAATATTCGTTTGAATATGAAGCGGAACTAATGCTTTTAATTTAATTATATAATTAAATTTGAAGTTTTTAGCTCCAGTTTTTGAAACATGGTTATTACTGTGTAGCGAAAAAAACATATTTAAAATCAGTTAATTCATAATATTTATGCTCTGTAAATTTACATTGAGCACTGTTTGGTAAAAATAAAAAAATATCAAAAATCACCTGATTATATATCTTACTGTTCTTCATATATATATATATATATATATATATATATATATATATATATATATATATATACAATTTTCTATGTCAAAATAACAAAATATCAGCTTTGTCGGTGGATATCTTTGTTTTATGTCTATATAATTACTCTGAGGATTGCTCATTTCAGCCGAAATCTTAGAACCAACTTCATAAAAAATATTTATATGTTGGAAAATTTTTTATCTTTATTTTCACCAGAAATTCAAGCAAACATTGGAACATTAGAATAGCTCATGAGCTGACATAATAGACATTCATTGTCTGTTATATTTAATGATATGCTTATATATAAATACATATATGTGTGTGCGTGTATGTTTGTGTTTTACATTTCATGTGAGTATATTCGTACCATATGTCGTTTGGATTCAACTAATGAAATAATTCTAAAATGTCATTTAAATAAAATGTAAGGATTTTCTGAGATTTTTACACAGCATTAAATATACTTAACTCAAGTGACATATATCTATAATTTAATATATGCAACCATATATAATATAATGATTTTTAACGTAACTCCTTTTTGGAATGAAACCGCTCAAAATTTAGTATAGTTTGAATATTAACCGCAATCATAGAAATCATCTTTTTGGAATATGTCACAGCTTTTACGCAGCTGTGAACGTAATTGCATAATTATAAAGTCGAAAAATATCTACGTCGAAAATATAAAGTTCTATCGAAACGTTTATACTGCTATTTATTGAAGAACAACAAAGTCTTAGAAATTTGAGATTTTTATTATCAAAGCTGTGCTTCTCATGTTTTATCAAAGGAAAATTTGCGTGAACCTTTTTTATTTAAGAAGTTTCCAGTTTTAATAGTGTTCTTGCTGTGTGCGCCGAAGACGTAACCATAGTGAAGGAAGTGAAATATACTCAGCATTCGAAATATCCTTAGTATCCGAAAAATATTAGGATTATAATCTTCTGTTTAATATATTATCAAGGAAAAAAATCTCACAAAACAAATTATGTCTCTTACTTTAGTTTAACTCCATTAGAAGTCGTAGTCTCCATGTTGCACTTATCGTCATCTTGACATTACATGTTGTCTGATATTGAGGTTTAACAAACAATGGACACAATCTGCTATTAACAATAAGGAACACATTTACGCTGATTGCATGATGATTGGGAAAGTGATGAACGGCAACAATTAACACAGCTGTCATCTTTTGAATAATATTGAATCCTAACTTCAAATAGAGTTAGTATTTAAAAAGGAAATATATTATTGAGACAAGTAATTTAATGGTTTCCGGGAAGTTTGCTCACGGCACTCTTCATTTTACTCAAAATTAGTTATAATTTAAATATAAATCATAACGACAGAATGGAATATACTTTACATAATGAGTAAAGAGGGTCTAGAGAATCTTACATTCATAAGACACCACAAATTGGCGGAAACAAAGAGTTACCTATTTAATTAGTTAGCATGAATGGGAAAGAAGAATTAGGAGGGGAGGTAAAAGGAAAACATTATTTACATTATTACAACAATAAAAAAGAAGTTGTGAAGAGGGATAGTCGCACACAGAAAGTAAAGATTTCTTTATGTCGAAAAAATTGTATTTGCAATTTTTTTCCAATAAAACGGTTTAGAAATATTGATCGTTAGTTATTTCATAAACAATAAGATACATAGTAATCAATATCTATGTTGGTTTTAAAGTATATGAGGATGACCAAGGGTTTATTGAGGATCATCTGCTACATGTTTCCGGGAATGGAGAGCAAGGTCTGCATTATTGCTTGTGACAAAGCCATGGTGACAGACAAGGATTTCATCGAGAGAAGCAGCATGCTGCTATTTTGCTTTAAAATCTGAACACACTTTAATCCGATGTTCAAGTTGGCTTCGCTTAAACACTTGTAGAGACGAGAAACAGGACAGGTGACACCTCCATCGCTTTAATTTGGCAGGAAGAGAAGGAGATACTGAATCGTTTTAGATTGTCATTGAGACTTTTTTCAAACGCAAGATTGGCTTTCCAAATAACTTGCTTGTTAGAAGCTGGAGAAAGACGAGTTGTTTTGGACGTCTGTTATGTCTCATTCGAGAAAAATGTCCTGCCCACCAAAGTTGCATTTTCATGACGATGGCGTAAATAGAGAATGGATATATTTTCGTTTCGTTTGAAAAATAAAAATAACGCTGACATTTCATTTTAACAAATCAATTTTCAAAATTGCACATGAAAAGTAAATCTATTCCGTAAAATCGCCATTGGCTTAAACCACGGACCCCAAACGATTTCAAAATTTCGTACGTCTTTTCTGGATGGTCTCCTAATTTTAGTTGGTGAATTCTGTCATAATCCTTGCCTTCAGTTCATCTTTGGTGTTACAATGAAGTTTGTTGGCCTCTAGCTCAAATTCGACCCACACATAATAAAGGGTTGCAGTCTAGAGAGTGGCCATATCTAAGAGGTGATGTGGTCTAAGAAATTGTCTGATAGCCACAAATGGGTTCTCCGGCTTCTGTAGGGCATGGTGTCGACTCCTGTTGCCAGACGTAGCCTCTTCAGGCAACCACCTAAGGTAGAATTATCGCCTCGAGCCCCGATGTTGTCCTTCGTGTTGAGTCTGAGGCGCTCTGGGAAGATGAATGGTGGCATAACACCGCCATCACTAGTGAACACTGCAAACATCTTCGTAATCACCATTAGACTCATCCAACTCTTTCCGAATACTCTGTACTCTCCTCAGATTGGCACACAAACAATCTGAAATGGTCGTATTGGAGCTTCCGATGAATATGTCAAGGAGTTCACCAAGCAGTACCATTTTCTAAGGTGGAGGCATAGCGGTTAACAAACATATGTGAAAACTGAATACCTTATGTCAGTATTCTTAAAGTTAGGGACTTGTGTACATTGAATATAGTCATTAAAATACAGTTTTTGATTTGAGATGGCTCGTAAGTAAAAACAAATGTTAATCAGTAGATTTCTGAGCATTGAAGTAAGTTCATATTAATCAGATATTGTATTGATTGCCTGCAATATCCGAATAGAATCGTGCAAACTATTAAGATCAGTCAAAGTTGATTTGAAGAAAATGTTCTGAATACCCCATAGTTTTAAATGAATTTTCATTTAGATAAATACTTAATACATTTTCACAAATTTAAATAAAATTAACTTAATATTTAAGATCATTATTAAGCATTATTTTATTGGTTAGAAATTTACCGTATTTGAATATTTCATCAATTAAGAAAAATTAATGAAAATAAAAAAAAATAAAAATTTTGCAAGCAAACTCAAACCGGCAATGAAGTTATCCCACGCCGGTGGTAATATTTTCTAAATAATTTATAAAGGTTGACCAAAACTTCCGCACCCTGAAAGACATATTATCTGAATTATGATATAATATTTTCAATGCAGTATGATAGATAAATGTATCATATGAAGAAGTATTTGTTTTAGTCCACTGAATGAAAAAAGGATAATTTAAAATAAATACTGTGTTAATTATCCTGGAGAATCAAGCCCTTTCGTTCAATTCCTGTTGTTCATGATGACAGTCGTCTTTGCGTAGAGAATCCAGAGGTTAGCAGTGAATATCTCGAAGACAGTAGGGAAGCTTATTTCAGGTTAACAGTGGATATCCCGGTAAAGTAGCAGAGCGCAGTTCGTCATTCTGTATCTCTTCGCCTGACAAGCTGGAACTGGACATTCGGGAAGAGTAAACAAAATGGCCGCCTTTATACACGACGGATTGAATATTCTACGTCTTCTGATTGGTTAACCATCTATTGGTGGACTATAAAGTGAGTCAAGTCATTTGGGCTAACTCACTAGTACATAATGTATCCAAAAATTGTAACAATTCCAACGTGAAAGTTGACTGGAAAATATTATTAAAATGTAAATCACACTGATCTCTTAACTCTGCTTATAATGCACCATTTCAGTTCTACAATATTAAGCTCACACTCTACTCCGTTACACATCACATACATCTGCTTACAGTATTTCAGTTAACGCCAATCAGCTGTACGTTTTTCGATATATCGAACAACAACACCTGTAGTTTTTAATAATCTGTGCTTACAGACATAAAAATGACACAATGATTAAAATTAATTTATATTTCATTTTTTACAAGCCTATATGCAACTTCACGTTTGTATATACGTAATATGTTATTCCTTGTTCTCTGACAAAAGAAATACAGAACATGAGATCTTATAGGGCAAATATTTACTTCTAGTTGGAAATCAAATAATGCTTTCAAAAGCACAAGTGAAAATACGCCATATTCTACGTATCTTATAAAAAGTAAATTCGGAATACTGTTCTTCATTTATACACTCACCAAATATACAATTGCTTCAATTCGAAGGATATGACGGAATTAGTGTCTACTCAATAATCGACAGAAACGTCTGTGCAGTGAAAGATAATCAATTGCATCTGAGTACCCGATTTTGTTCCAGGAATCTTTGATTGACTAAAAGGAAAGCATTAGTGATTAAATGAAATGGTCGGAATATGCTCAAAGCAGCTAATCAGGGAGGGCCATAATGGTAAGGTAACGAACCAAGAATAAAACGGTGCTAATATCTGAGCCCTGACAAGATGAAAAGAGAAGAGCTGTGAAAATAAGCATACATGATTGGCACGATGTAATCACGATATTAACGATCCTGTGAAATCGGCTAAGAGGCTTATTGTCCAGATAAATATTTCCTATATTTTATCACTACACAGATACGGAATATTAACATAATCAAAGAATCCCACTAACTTCGCTTCTTAATATTCGGCGTAAATCCGTTGGCAGGAAATCCATGTTGATCGATACTCTTCAACGGGCAATAACTCTGACCGCCTTCTTTTTTATCGGAATGTCTGCTTGTATATTTTATCAATACGAGAATTAGGATCTTTAGAGTATCGACGGAATTTAGCGCGGTTCAAGCTAAATAGATATACAGTGTGCAACATAAAGTGTCCTTGCCTAAGCTAGTGCACACTATTGGTGAATATTGTTCAACAAGCTTACAATTTCTCTTTGTTTTAACTGTTGACTTTAAATACATAATATTACTTGACA
>CAHIKZ030001154.1:802500-917051 GCA_903632075.3 Acanthosepion pharaonis
GATAAATAGTTTTTACTGCTTATCAAACCTATGTAGGTTAATTAAAGGCGAATATATATTTTGGAATGTAAGAATTATTTTTCTTTTTTATAGCGTGTTCATATAGCATTAATGATTTTTCATGTCAAAGATTCTTTGAAGATACAAGTCGTACTATTTAGACCATAGATAGGAAGGAGATTTATTCCTTTCCCAATAGGATTTCCGCGTAAGTGAATATAACCTATCCGACAACAATTTGAACCTGGTTCGCCGATTTCTCATCGGAGCAGCCATCCATTACACTACTCGCATATCCTAGATATTGTAAAAGACAGAACAATGCTCGATATTGTAAAAAAGAAATAATGGGTAATTTCCACCAAAATATGAAAAAGTTCGATGAAGATTCCTGAATATCTTCTTGCACATATGCTAGTTTAAGGAATTTTGTCGCCGGTCTGTATCGCGTATCCAGTAAGAAGTAATAAAAATCCATCCCAATCACGATTTTAAATTTGAGGTATTTCCCCAGCCATGAAATCACAAGATATGTTATTCTATATCAAGTGCCATCTATGCGACTGATAACTACGCTACCTTTGAAAGAACTACAATTAAAATCGTATGATATGGAAAACAGAATAGATTTTAAATTATTATAACATTAAATTTTGTTCAGTATTAACAGATGATATCCGCATTCGTAATTTTTATTTCCCAGGGTTCAACAGAAGATATTTTTTTGTTTTTTTTTTACATGGCCTTTGCTTTCAAAGCGTAGGTTATAATGTCTACCCACATATTCTTTTTTGTATTATCTATAAATTGCCATGATTTTGGTGAAAGATACTAATGTAGTCTCCCGTTGAAATGCCATCAGCTTGGAATTCAGAATTTTCGTTCCCTTAAACTGGTTATCAACCAACAGGGAAGGACATAATTAATGTGTAGATAATGAAAGGGAAGAACAAAGCCATGTCTTTCCCAAGGGCTTTAATGAGAAGGTAATGCAATAGGCAAGTTGTTTTGCCGATTCCATTTTACGTGCAGATAACATTTACGGTAAGCGTAGATTTCCTTTCGGTCGAAGAAATGCAATTATATCTATACACCTTCTCTCAGTGCTTATGTACTAAACATTTACATAATAGAAGTATTCATTTTTTTTAGTTAGAAAGAAATAATGCAGCAATTAATAAACATTGAAAAAAGGTATAATTTAACTCAGGGTGCAAAAATGTTTGCAAATAGACGTGAATTGTGTAATTTAGGGACTAATTAAAAATAGATAACAATAGATATATATATATATATACAGTCACATATACAAACGCACGCACAAATATATAAAATCGATAACAACATATAATTTTTATATATCAAGAACAGTTTTGGAGGCAAGATGTATGACAAAGTAGAAAACGTTTTCAGGTGACGAATGTGTCACTTAGGAATCCATCGGACTCGGTTTCTATTACGGCGATTACACACACACACACACACACATATATATATATATATATATATATATATATATATATATATATATATATGAATAAAAATGAAAATAGGAAAACTGGTAATAGCTGACGCGTTTCGTCCACTGTAAACTTTTTTTGTTTTTCGTATTTTGCTTTGATAAAGTCCACACTGGACGAAACGCGTCAGCAATTACCAGTTTTCCTATTGTCATTTTTATTCATAAATATTGTCTTCTCTACTGGTTAAATCGGATAAATTTTCATATATATATATATATATGTGTGTGTGTGTGTGTGCGTGCGCGTGTGTGTGTGCGCGTGTGAAAATGTCTGTGGCGTCTTTTATATATATTTATATATATATATATATATATATATATATATATATATATACACAGTGACTATTATAGCTAATATAGCGAGAATCTTCCCAAAAAGTGAATTGAGTCACTGTCACTGTGTGTGTTTCTAAAAATAAATACGCTAAAATTCACCTTCGTCCCTGCCGTGCGCCGACAGCTTAGTGGTAGAATTCCGACTGACGCCAATACAGTCGGGTTTCGGTCCTAGAGGCAACCGGATGTCTTGACACACTGATGAGCTGCGAAACTGTCTGTTTGTGGAGTATTTGGAATCACTCTGACAACAGCGCCTTAAAATGAGATATATTTGTAATTTTTTAAAAGGTAAAGTTTAAGTAATTACAGTGTTTGTGGGTTTTAGTTTGGCAAAAAGTAAGTACTTAACTATAAAATATATACACCATCATATTTTGTTTCCGTAAAGTCACCACTTAATTAATTACTGCATTAAAAATTATTGGCTTTTTTTCCAATTGTTTTTGAAAAATAAGTGGATGGCAAACCTTCCCAAGTATTCTTTAACTGCTGAATAACGTCACACTCACTCTTTGAATGTTCTCTTCCCTCGAAATCTCCAATTAAATTCATCCAATACTAGTTCCATCGGGGAGATGTCAGGATATTGATGTTGTCATGTCAGAATTTCCAGAATTAAGTGTCATATTTTTACTCGAGGTAATTTTCACATAATTAATGGAAGTGTTTTGGATTCTTCTCCTGTTGATATGTGGATGTTTTTTTTTTCAATTATGCTTAAAGCAGATGATATACAATGTTTTTTTCATGATTCCCTTGATCTGAATAAAATCTGGAACACTTTTGTTAATATCAAAATGACTATTGAGGGGGTTCCTGGTGAAAATAAAAATTAATGTTTCTCATAAAAATGTAATTTTCCTTATAGAAAATATTAATAATTTAGTCAAATGCATTGTGGGAAGATGAAAACAAATTTTATTTTATTTTGGTAGTAAATGGAATGTGGAGAATGGCTGGAAAATAAAAGCAAACAGAGTGACGTTAGTGAAATGTTATTTTTTTTTTAATTATAACTATATATCTTTATTTTTTTAAAGAAATGCAGAGTAGCCATATTATATACTTACACGAACACACACGCACATACATATATATATATATATATATATATATATATATATATATATATATATATATATATATATATATATATATATATGATAAAATAAAATAAAAATAGGAAAAACATATCAATCTAAAATGTTTCACTTTTATTAAAGCTTCATCAGAGATTGAGAGAAAACAGACAAAAAGACAAAAAACACTGGGATTTTCAGTTATATTTGTGTTGGATCTCGTTGGACAGAAACATGTATTAAAACTGTTGAGAATACTAGGTGTATCTAGATTTTTGAAAATTCTAGACAAACACACACACAAAAACACACACACACACACAGTCGCACAATTAAAAACACACATTACCATCTGTTGGCCACTTAGATATACACGAATTTTCACAAGCCTGCATACACAGAATTATCCACGGGTATAATACACGTGAGAGGTAGGGACCAATGAGAACTCACCCAAACATAATTGAAAATACTAATGTTTCCTGTCGTTTCCTGTTTTCTCTCAATCTCTGACGAAGCTTTAATAAATTTGAAATATGTTAGATTGATATAAGTTTACTATTTGTTATTTTATTTTATTTATTTTATTATCCTGTCAGATTTCGATCCATATTTCATCTGCATGCATTTGATCTTTAGCTCATATATATATATATATATATATATATATATATATATATATATATATATATATATATATATATATATATATAGTACAAATAATCGATCCGTTGGTATATAATCCGGCTGGATCCTATTAATTATTATTATTAAAACTGATCCACAGAGAGTCCGATGTTTTTATTTCAACAGAGCATAAGTAGTTTTTACAGCAAAAAAAAAAAAAAAAAAAAAATACCTCAGCATCGGGTTTTGACATCTCAAGCCGTTGAGGAACGATTTGAAATAGTATTAAGATTTTGAGGTAATTTATGTTTTTTTGGCAGTATATATATATATATATATATATATATATATATATATATATATATATATATATATATATATTGTTAAATATAACAGACAATAAATATCTATGTTTGATCATGAGACGCCTTAAACTTCCAGCTGTTGCATTAATTTCGGGTGAAAATAAAGACAAATATTGTGCAAGATTTGGATATTTTTATTAAGCTGGTCCTTGATCTAAGATTTCAGTTCGTATGCTCTCTATTCAGTTTGGTTATACGGACATTTAAACAAACATATTCACCATCAAAGACGATATTCTCTTATGCTGACATAAAAGAAAGTTATGCGACGATAATGTATATTATAATAAAAAGAACAGTAAGATATATAACCCGGTGTTCTTATTGATATTTTTTATTTTTATTTTTACAAAACAGTGCTAAATGTAAATTTACAGAACATAAAAATTATAAATTAACTGATTAAAAATAGGGTCTCTTCGCTACACAGTAATAACCATGTTTCAAAAAATGAAGCTAAAAACTTCAAATTTAATTATATAATTAAATTAAAAGCATGTTTTCTGTTTCATCTTCAACCTAATTTTGGAATAATTTATTTTTAAATTTACTGAGTTTTAAACGCACATATACATTCATAATTTCCTGTTTCCAAGAATACAGAGAAATCCAATTATTTCATTTAGACAGGGGCGGCAGAGTGTTCATTTTTATTAACTATTGTTGTATCAATTATGAGTAACGCTCGAAAAAGAGGTTAAGTTTTGGGAGGGTAGTTGTGTATTTTTCAAGGAATTCTGTCATCCGTTAAATGCATGGCGTCTGGGGTTTTTCTTATTATTAACGACAAAAAGTTTTTCGGCATTTTTTGTCTTTAAATTCGTACTTGTATACTTAAAGATTCTTTCTAAAAGGAATGTTTGGGTTAGAATACGTTATTTTTAACTACAATTTTGAAATATTATTTTTACTCTTAATTACTAATAGACTATATTTGTTGTTAATTTTTTTTAAATCAAGTAAATGTAATAGAATTACTTAAATTATTTAAAAATTATTTTTCTTATCAAATATAAGTATGTATAATATCAGCTCCCATTTTTTTAAAAATTCTATTTTTAAATATTATTTAAGGAAAATTTTGACAATGACGTCAAAAAATAGCTATTTCATTTCTTTGATTCAGTAAATTTTTATTTTTAGAAAATTTAGTAATATATAGTTTCACATGTATGCACAAAGGACATGAGTCATTTAATGGCCTACATATTCTAGTTTTTCTTATTTCCATTTTACTGTAGGTGTTTTAATGGTTTCTTATATATATATATATATATATATATATATATATATATATATATATATAAAAGAAACATTTTTTCTATGAAAACCACACCTATTTTGAACACATCATATATTCTTTCTCGTTTATCATACTATATCGATATGTATATCTATATCTATATCTATATATATATATATATATATATATATATATATATATATATATATATATATATATATATATATATATATATATATATATATATATATATATATATATATATATATATATATATATATATATATATATCGATATAGTATGATAAACGAGAAAGAATATATGATGTGTTCAAAAATACGTGTGGTTTTCATAGAAAAAAATGTCTTAGCTTCTTTATGAAGACATGGGAGTGCATTTAAACAGAAAGATTTGAGGTGAAATGCCAACAATAAATTTATATGTTCAAAGAAATGAAATACAAATCAAATACATTGAAATAACACAACAGTAGATTGAAGTTCATAAATGAGATGGACATGTAAAAATAAAGTCAATTGCTGAGACTAAGTGCATTCATCTAAACGTGAACAAAGAAGATAAGGTCTTAAATTGACCTCAACTCGCGCTCGCCATGATAACTTTCAGCACTGATAAATTTTACGCTAATGGCACATTCCAATTTTCTTCATGTATCGGAAAAGAAAGACATAAAAATTCAGATAAATTAGTTGTTGCTAAATAGATATATAAAAGCAGTAACAGGCAGACGGACAGACAGACTGACATATATATATATATATATATATATATATATATATATATATATATATATATATATGTGTGTGTGTGTGTGTGTGTGTGTGTATGCGGACAAGTTTGAGGTAGGTTTAATTGATTATAGCATTTTTCATTGGTGAGATAAGGACTTATTATTTGAGGTCAGCATTTGGATAAACTATTTCAATTTCAAATTTTGATGGTGTTCAAATACTTTCTCTCACGTCAAACATGTTTAAGAACCAATGTGGTGTCCATGTGATAGGTAAGGTCGAATGTACTTGAAAAATAACAAAAAAACATGACGTTCGATCAATTTATCGATATTTGCGTCCCAATAAGCAAGGCCTTAGTGAAATTTGAAAAATACAATAAAGAATTAAACAGATATTTTGTCGCTCCTTTTTAAGATTTTAATAAAACTTGTTTGGGGATATAATTACTGCCTAAATATTCCGTAATGTCCCAGACACAAACACACACCTACATATCATATCATATATATATATATATATATATATATATATATATATATATATATATATATATATATATATATATATATTTGTGTAGTTGAGCAATAACCCTTTTTCGTGTACGTTTCATAATAGTTATAATGCTTAATAGATTTACGGAAGTCTCTCAGATTCACAGATCATTTGAATAGTTCTTACACATTATGACCCTGAATAAATCACTTGGACAACTGACCGAAAATATAATATAAAACTTAACCGTAGTGCTATCGGCCATATTCAATGAAACATATGTATATATATATATATATATATATTCGTATGTCTGCAAATGACATATACATACATACACACACACACACACATATATATATATATATATATATATATATATATATATATATATGTCACTCGCAGACAGTACTTTTTCGCTGTCTCACTGTTCTTCAGTGTGTCTAGACATCCGAATGTCTTAATCCATGATTGAAACCCAACCGATTTGGTGTCAGTCAGAATTGAAACCACTGAGATATCTTCATTCGAGAGAATGGGGCAGTTAAATATAGTGTAATGTTTTTACAAATGTCAATCAACCGGAGTGCACGATTCATTTTACTGAAGAGCTTCGCATGAACGCAGGTGGCTGCTGTATGTAGAATTAGGTTGTCATTCAACAGTACTCAATTGAAATATATTTTCAAGAGCTATTCACATGAACGATCATAGTTCAATCTCAGAACATTTAAAGGAACTCTAATGTTCCCATTAATAGTTATATCTGTATGTTAGTCGAAAATACTTCAGTGCTCCATCAGGATAATAATAAGCAAAAAAAAAAAAAAAAAGAAAAATAATAATCTGGACGCCCTTTATGTAAGAGAAAGGCAACTACGAGTATCGCAACAAAGTTCTTAAATGTTTGTTGGGGCAAAGAGTTATATAAAAATACTAAATTAAAATACTACAATACTACACCAGAATGAGAAATAAATTATTAATTAGGAAATACTTAGAGGGTCTTCTGATAGGTATTTTGCCATCTACAAACACACTTTAATCCCATTCTATTATATCACTAACATTTATACAATCCATAAATCCATGTCTAGCTACAATCACAACCAATGCAGGGTGTTGTCCGAAAGTTTTATCAGCCGTATATAATATAATTTTCTATTTCAGGTGGCTGACACGAGATCCTACAGTTTGGAAGAAAGGTAGAGACTTTCGGATCACCCTGTAATTTATATTCTTTCTCCCCTACACGAAACATCTCCCAGTCAACACATGGACAACTCCCAGACATCGATGAAAATGTCTACTTAACGCTCAAAGACTCACACGCGCACTGATTATCAACAGATGCTGCATAGACCTGGAATTGGGATAAACATAGACATATGAATGATAATTTCTTTTTTCCTCCATATTTCATTTCATAGTGAAGCTTACATAAAAAGTAAAAAAATCTTTAACTTATTAACATTTCCTATTTGTTCTTCATACTATCCCCATATATATATATATATATATATATATATATATATATATATATATATATATATATATATATATATATATATATATATATATATATATATATATATATATATATATATATATATATATATACATATATATATATATATATATATATATATATATATATATATATATATATATATATATATATATACCTTTCCAATCGTTCCCATTATTGTTGGCAACAACAACCTGAAGTATGTGAAATCATTCACATGCTTAGGAAATAAAGTCAATTCAAGTGCCTCTTTGAATGACGAAATACTTAACCGAATATCAAAGGCAACGAAAGCCTTTGGGAAGCTTAAGCATCGCCTATGGGATGTTCGTGGGATTTCACTGAAAAAGAAAATCATTTCTATCGAGCAGTCATTCTCACCTCACTTCTTTATGGGTCCGAATTGTGGATGCCATATAGGAAACACATCAATGAACTTGATGCTTTTCATAAACACTGTCTTCGTTCAATAAGCGGTTTTACACGGTAGGACAAAATTTCTAACCCTGATCTTCCCTCAAATGTGGCGCCGGTGGTATCGAATCTTTTCTGATGCAATCACATTTCAGATGAGTTGGTCATGTCATCAGATTGAGTGATGCCGAAAATCATTATGTATAGCCAACTTTTTCAAGTAAACGTAATGAAGGGCGTCCTTGGTAACGCTTCAATGACAAATTTAATACAATTTAAATGCTGCAAACATACATACCTGCAGGGGTGTTCGAAATTGCTGTTGAAAACCGAGCAAACTGGAGAAACACCTGCTACCGAGGTATAACTAACATTGAAATGAATCGTCTCAACAATCTGAGAGAATTAAGGACCAACACTAAATCTCGGGCTAACACATCAACCCATATGACTGTCAACTCTTCGTGTGGATTTGTTTGCAAATCCCGTGCAGGATTGTTGTCTCATAGGAAACATAAACATAAAATCTGAACGGAAAGACACTCGTACGTCGTAAACGACAGGAGAGTCCATATATATATATATATATATATATATATATATATATATATATATATATATATATATATATATAGTTTTAAAAAACAAGGAATGTATTGATTTTAATTTTAAAAGTCTCTAGGGCCCTTTCAGCCAACATCTCATCAGGAGACAATTGTTGGATCAACGAAAAGAATATTAACGACAATGAAGAGCAAAAAGAGGGGGGAAACACACTAAAATAACAAACAAGTGTATATATTTGTAACGAGGGGAGAAGAAATAATCTTGTAAATAAATTAGCGAGGGACAGTTAAAATAAAATATCCCCCAACAGATTAAGAGACTTTAGAAATTCTTTCTGCCGACAGAGAGGTTTCCTTAATCCTATGCAGACCGATTCCAAAATCTTCAAATTCCTCGCTAATTTATTAACACGATTATTTCCCCTGAAAGGGCCCTAGAGACTTTTTAAAATTAAAATCAATACATTCCTTGTTTTTAAAACTATATATAAATTTTGTACCTCTAAACATTTGTTTATATATATATATATATATATATATATATATATATATATATATATATATATATATATGTGTGTGTGTGTGTGTGTGTGTGTGTGTGTGTGTAAAATTAGGAAATCAGCCAATCAGCCAAAATGTTTTCAAGCTTTCGGCATCCTCAGTCAGTATAGACCAAAATAGTTACGCAAAGATCGCCAGGGAATATCGATAGTTTGAAATCAAGTTATACTGATTTACTGATTCTCTTAATTTCTTTAAGATTAAAAAGTTCTGCATATTAAATTTTTATTTTCTTTATATGTAATACAATTGTTTGCTAATCTAAATTAACTCTGACCAATGACTGTTTTATAATTGATATATATATATATATATATATATATATATATATATATATATATATATATATAGTATTAATCATATAGATAGTATTAATATATGATCATTATATTAATATATAATCATATAGGCAGTATTAATATATAACCCCATAAATCAGGACCTACACACATTTCTCACCCACATAAGACAGACGTGCTTACGGAAGTATTGAGGCCTCACACTTATGCACACACAATCACGAATATACACACTTACACACGCCATACACACTCACTCCCTAATGAGCCAAATGATAACACACACCCATAGTAATATACGCGCTTACACACATCATACACACTCACTTCCTTAAGAACCAAATAAAATACACACTTAACAGGGACGCATCGTCTTTCAAGGAACCAATAAAACTGTTAAAATGACCAACGGTAGTTAGAGCAGCATGAATCCATCCAGCATTTATCTTAAATAACAACTTAAAAGAGACTGTTTGACCAACACAAAGACTGACCAAAATTCATGTTAAAAAAACAAAACAAAAAATGAAAACTACAGACAAAAGCTCATTTTCTTCATTAAGACATTCATTTCTGTAGTTCACTGCTATCACCAAGATTTTTTTTCTCCTGAGGATGGCCATGTTGGCCGAAACTAGTCGAGGAATCTAAATGAAATAATAATAAAAACGAAAGAATATTAATATACCACCTATTGTGAAGATTTTAATTTTTTTAATTTTTATTATTATATATATATATATATATATATATATATATATATATATGTCTGTGTGTGTATTTGTGTGTGCGCGTTTGTGTGTGTGTGTGTGTGTGTGTGTGTAATAACTACGTCTGCTAATTTTTGGGTTTCTCAATTTTTCTCTTGTTAGGATGAAGAAGCTTAGTATCAACAGGTATGCGACTTCGTACTTCCTTATATCTCATGCTTTGTTTGGTGGTTTCGAAAAGTGGTTTAAATTGCAAATTATTGAGAGAATCTGAAATCTGATGTGTCAACTAATACTTGAAGAATAGCAGCCAACTTGTATACTAAACTTGTTGCGGCAATCAACACTTATTTTTGCGGGTTGTGGACGTTTTTAGGTAAATATTTCATGGTGCCTGGTACATTAGTCGTGCAACAATATTTGGCGGGCTCATATGAATCTGGGTAAAAATATATTGCAAAACGTGGAATGTAAACAAACAATTAGTGCATGTATTAACTAAAAGAAATTACATTATAATGTACACAGTTGAAACGAAATGACATTAAAATCTGAGATATTATGAATGTGGTTGTTTGTGTTATTGATACGCATGTGTGATACACATGAGATTGTGTGAGAGAGGCCAGTCACCAGTGGACCGAGAAACGAAGCCGGCTCTTTCTCATCTACAATCTGATATATTTATGAAGCAAAAGGACGAAAGAGAGAGAAAAGAGGAAGGAGTTTTTTCTAGACTTAAACAGCGACACCTATCGGGAAGTTGGGGGAAGTTTGGTGGAGTATCCCCAAAAACATGAGTAATAGATGATAAAAATCATTAGAATTAAGGTTTTATACATACCAATATAATTATTTATAAACGCAAAACCATTCAAGCGTTTCAAAATGCGTAAATGATTCTACCCTAGAGGTTTTTTTTTTCGTTTTGTTTTTCGCTTTATCTTAGTGGCCCTGGGTTATATTTCAGCACAATATTTTTTGTGAACTTCTGCTATCTCTCCACCCACTGCCACAGAAATTTTCCCTTATACAGTGGGCTATAATGTTTTAGAAATCCTTGATTACAGCAATTTTGGCTTGTGTTATAATATCTCATCTTCTTTTTTCGAACAATACTGATGTCAGTATCAAGTTACTCTCATCTATTAATGATAGCTGACTTATATTTTGCAATGAAAGTTCGCGGAAGTAAGGAAATTGGTGAATTTCAACAAGGGCAAATAATAGGATGGCGTCAGTGTGGCACGTCAAATAGAGAAATTGCTAGGTTTTTCCAGGTTAATCATCAAACATTTAATATTGTCAAGAATTAAATGAAGAAGGCTAATGTGTGGAACAATGTTCCGGAAGTCCAAGGATCGTGTCTGAGGGAAGGACAAGGATGCTGAAGAGGGAAGCCATCAGAAACCGTCGTCAGAGCATCAAAGATGTCACCAAAAGCATGGAAATATCGCCATATGCGGCGACAAAGACTCTGAAAGAGCTAGGCTCTCAAAGAAGAGTTGCAAGAAAGAAGACCTTGATTTCAGAGTTTAACAGGAGGAGGCGTATGCACAGGGCGAGAGAATTCGAGAGAAAAGATTATGAGAGTTGGCTGTCTGTAATTTGGTCAGATGAAAGTAAATTCTGCCAATATTCGAATTCGAGACAGATTTATATTTGGAGAAATCAGAATGAGACTTGGAACATTGAATGTTTGCAAGCGACTGTGAAACATGGAGAGATTGAAGTAATGGTGTGGGGCGCTGCCTAGTTTGGAGAGTAATCAGGGCTGATTCTTGTTGACCAGTGGTTGAATGCTCCAGAAGGCTGTCAAATATTAGAGAAAGTACAACTCTCACTAATTGTAACCAAACAGATTGACAAGAATGTCTACTTTTTCAAGAAGATGGCGCACCATATCATACGAGCAAAATAGCAAAAGCCTGGAAGGTATCGTAGATAATCAAGTCACTGTCATGATTTCAATAGAGCACGTTTGGGAGTACCTTCACCGGAAACCTCGAGAGCTTGCAACCAAAATAAAGTCTGTGGTACCCATTAAAGTTACATTGTTAAAGCAGTAGCAAAATATGGATCAGACGTTTGTTGATAACTTGATCAAATCCATGAAAAATCGAATACAAGCACTGAAACTAGCAAATAGAGGACCTACCCCATACTAGTTCCATGTACTGTTTATTTAGTTGAGTTGGGATTACGTAATTAAATTTTGAAATTGGATGCAGTTTATTTCTGGCTAAAAACTTTTCTTAGGCAACTGTATAATCACACGATTACTTACGGTAAAATTACAGCGAAACACTCTTTCGTGTTTGATCAGCCACGTCAAGCAGTGTCGAAGCCGGTCTGTAATTAGATGGAGGACCGCATATCATTACCAAGTACCGTAAGCAAGAATCGTGTTTAAAACCTGTTCGCCATAAGACTAGCAACTTTATCCCATAAAATCTTACTCGACATAGAATCTACAGCAGAGAACCAGTATCTTGTTTGGAACTATCGCCCTTACTCCCCAGTAGAGTCTACGAAATTAAAAGAAGAGGAATCGTTCCACTCTGGTAATAATTTTATTTTGTTATTATAATTATTTTATAAATCCTAGCGAGGAATTGTGTTTGCTTTTCAATTGCCTGTCATTTTTCTGTTCTAATATCCACGTCATCAAAAATGCACAATGATTTAAATATAGCAAGTTTTCATTTTGATCCGCCCTATTTTACATGCTTGCACCTCATACCTTCAGTACTGTTTACGGCCAACCATTCATTAAGTCTTGATTTACATTTGTCATTCCTTTATTTCTGTTGAATCTCTTTCCAATAATAATCATGGTGAGTTTTGTGTAATAAAAGATCAAAATTAAAATCGATATGCAATAATTATTGTCACAGATTGGACAAAAGATTTAACAAAAATAATAAACAAAAAAAGAAGAAATATCTGACTTCAAACGACTATAAGGCCTTTGGCTTTCTACCGGCTAATTATTTGTTCCAGTCAAATCTATTCATCTGAAAATGTAGACTCGGAATATTGCTCTCGTGGATTTACTTGAGAAAAGAGAACGAAATCTAAAATAGGAAGCCATCATGTTATATTTCGTGGATCTCAAAGACAATCTTTTGAAAACATTTCTTACGAAGAAGAGAGGATGATATCAGTGGAATAAATTCCATGTTTCCTTTAGAAGGGACAAAGATTCAAAGAGAGAAATTTCTCAAATATGTCGAACGTTTCATCTGCATATTGCGAAATAGATGGGAAGTGATAAACGACATAATTTAATCACTTGATGGAGTATGTTGAGAAAAATAGATATTTAAAATATTCTGTATAAACAAGCATGCTTAGTTTCTTTTTCTTTCACCAACGGTCTTTTCCCCTTAACATATCTCACTCTCTCGATATATATATATATATATATATATATATATATATATATATATATATATTGAAACGAATCGACACTTCATGAATTCAAGCGCCCTACGAGGCTGGCATCCCTCTCTCACCCTTTCACTGTAGAAAGTTTTAAATGTAGCCGTCTCTTCTAATCCAATAGCTTCATATCATGCACCTCTCGCCTGTGGAACACCCTTCCCTATTACTATTTCCCTGAGAGCTAAAATCTCCAACTATTCAAATTTAATGTCAATCGAAACCTCCTATCTGCTCTCGCTCCAAATCTTCTGCACCCCCCTGCATACTAGTGGCTTCCTCTCCTGCTCGGGGCGTAAGGCTTAAAAAAAAATTCGATAACTATAACGAGCATTTTCCTCCCAAAATATAGTAGAAAATTATAAATATACAATTATTGGTCACACATCTCAATGCTGTTGAACTAATAACAGCAAAAGCATGATAAATATATATATATATATATATATATATATATATATATATATATATTATAAAAGCAGGAATCCTTAAGAAGCTCATGGTTTTATGTCTTTTTAAGGTTTCGTGTTTTTATAATAGTATTATTGCTCTGTCTCAGACATAGAGCGCTCCCTGGATCTATATCTGTTTAGAAATATCCATACTGATTATCATTATATATATATATATATATATATATATATATATATATATATATGGACATTCACACGTATTATATCTATCTATCTATCTATCTATATATCTATCTATCTCGATTATTTATATAAACTGGTCAGTTTTGCATTATGGGTAGGTCTGTTGCTTTATTCTAACGGCTGTTTTGTGTGCGGTATCGAATTATTCTAGGGGCTATTTTGTGGAAATAAATGTGGATTCTGAACTAACCTAAAATAAGGTTTATAGATATCACATTCAGCATACGAAAACTTGACGTATACAGAGTTTGTAACTACAGAAAATCAGTAATCAAGCCGATCCCCCCAGTCAATCAACCGCATGTTATCTGAAAATACCTATAGAGAAACATCATCAACCAAGGCAAAAAAGATTATGTAACAACAATAACATATATTGGATTATCTACAACAGTCACATACACTCAATACAGCACAAAAATCTCTAAGACACAGCATATAGTTCAATACACGGTACAGCAAATCGTATAACTCAACCTAGGAAAAATATAATTAAACTCTTACTCAAATACTTCCACCAATCTTGCAATCTCCAAAATATATTCAATGAAAACATAGTAAAAATCAACTAGAGCTGCACCAAGAACGAGGCAAAATAGACAAAACAAACCATTGACACAAATCGACACGCGCTTGTAAGCATAGCAAGTAAAGAATGTTGGTTAAATGGCTTTTTCTTGAGAACAATGTGATATATCAAACCACTGTAAAACCAGCAGATAATGAAGAAAAAACATATATGGAAAATTAAAAACAAAAACCGAACAACAACAAAAATTGCATGACAAATAAGAAAAACACATTCTGCATTGGGATCCATAATTATTTCCATTCAACTTTAAAGGAAACTTTGTATAGATTGATGAAGTAACAAAGGTATGTTATAATATAGCAAATTTTAAATCTGAAAAAAATTAGAGAAACTAAGTGGAAACAAATCTAAACCGTCCTTATAGTTTGAAACATAATCGTTACAGCCAAACCAAATAAGATAAATGTTAGACTAATATAATAGACCCATAATGAAGAAATGACCACCATGCTCAATATATATATATATATATATATATATATATATATATATATATATATATTATATTTATTCATCACATGCATACTTCAACAAAAAATGAGCTTTAAACATAACCTTATGTGTGTGTTTAATTATCAATATATATATATATATATATATATATATATATATATATATATATATATGTGTGTGTGTGTGTGTGTGTGTATATGTAAAATATGGAGACTTAAATATATATATATATATTTATTTATATATACATACATCTATGTGTGTCTGTATACATATAAATATATATACATATATATATATATTTATGTACACATTTATATTTTTCTTTTATTTTCAATCCACTTACACTTAGTGGACATATAGTTATATATTTGTAAATGTTTATGAAAAAAAAACTTTATTTTGATAGCAACATTTTCAATACATATTGTATAAATGTATTTGCTCATATCATTAAATTATTTTTTTTTAGCGTGAATATTCCACATAAAATATCACTATAATATTAACTATTGTTACGCTCTTCCTAGTAGCTCATATATAGCTGATGTGGGGATATAAGGAAATTTGCATGTATTTCGAACCTTTCATTCAAATTATCACCGTCAGAATATTTTACAAGATCTGTGCTGTGTCCGTCGAAACGTAGTTATTACGAAGTATACAGAAACATTTTGAAGGACGTGTTCTCAAATCATTTAAAAAATATGAAAAGTAACCTGCATTCTTCAACACCAAATAAAAGCAAAAATAAATCTTGTGAATCCTTGAAAGGATGTTTCTGGTAAATGTGCAAATTATGTTCGAATTAAGTTAATTACCTGACATAAGGACACTCTTACAGCCCAATTTTAATTACTCCTTTAAAGGAAATGTTGTCCAGTTTGATGAATTAACAATAGTATGCTATACCTTCATTATAATATAGCAAATATTGCATATGGAAAATGTAAAGAACTTAAGTAAAAGAGACGAGACGAGACGAGACGAGACGAGACGAGACGAGACGAGACGAGACGAGACCTGCCTTATTCTCCATGCGATCCTCTAAGGCGAAACAGTGGAGTAATGGATACCGACTCGGATTGAGAAATTGGAGAACCGAGTTCAAATTCCATTCGAATCCATTATATTCTCTTATGTGTTAATACCCTTGGGAAAGATCTGAATCTTCTTCTTCCCTCCGCAGATTAGACAGGGTTCTACAGCATTGGATGGCAACTGGTCTACCACCGCAAAAAAATGGCCACGTACTTCGCTGGAAAAAAGTCAGTCATGTATCGAAAGATACATGTTCGCTTAACCCTGTATCACGCATAGCACATAACTGACTGATTACGATTTTCGGAAGTTTATGTAACCATCTTGAAGGAACAGTTTTACTTTTTTATCAGTGTTTACCCAAGACAAGGCGCAAGTGCCAATCAAGGCAGAGGGTTACTGTATAGGGCTGTTATATGACTGGTAAGATGAAGTGGAAAGAAATGCACTTTATGGGGATATGAGGGAAATAATGGCGGTAAACAGCAGACTTGAATAATTTTAAAGTGTTGCGATAGATTAAGCAACAATTCTACAAAAAAAAAAACACATGATGTGTCGGAAAGTACATTTTTTTCTAAATTCTATTCATTCAACCCTTTTACGACAAAAATTATTATGAAAAAGACGAATCATTTATGACGTATAAATCTATGCTTTCTTTTCTTTTAGATTCAACGATTAATCCCTTGCGCTCACGGCGAAGTCCAGAATAAGGCAACTGCATCCACTGCAGGAGACGCAAAATTATGCTATATTACGATGGCTTACATATAGACATATGTATATTATTTGCCTATAGACTGAAGTATAATCTCAAATATTATTTACCTATCCGTCCCGGTATTTTCACTAGCAGAATTTAACTGCACATTCATTTAGTCACTTAACTAATGTATATCTATGGCTCATATATATGGATATTAACTAACCTTTACACATTTCAACATCTAGAATGTTTTCTTACACTTACTTGAATATTACCTGTTACTCCATAACACATGTCACATATCCAATTAAAACATCCTACTTCATCTTACTAAATTTTACACACTTTAGCGTAGAGGATGTTTGTCACACATATTTAAATATTTTCTGTTAGTTCATTACACGTGACACGTATCTAACCAATAAGAAATAGCCGCAGACAACATACAATTAATCTGCGTCTCTTTGCTTTTTATCAATTCTATCTTGATCTCTGACGAAACTTTAGTAAAGTGGAAAAAAAAAAACTCGGTCTCGTGTCACATCTGACCGCGTTTGGAGGTATGGCAGATATCTTGCAGTTGGAGATTCATTGTAGAATAAACTTGACTCACTTCTATCAGTTGACTGGTTTTTTACGCGCCTCTGGTGTATCTTATATGTGTTGTTCAATATAACGTATTATCGTTCATTACCAAACTTCGTTTGATTATTCACATATCTGTACCACCTTCCGTATGTTACAATATTATTGTAAAGTTAAGTTTTATGTACTGAATTATTGCGATATCTATCTGCGCAGTTAGGATAAAAGTCATTTTTTTGGTGTTTTCTTCTACAAAAAAAGGCATATATATCTATGAAAAGTCCAGAATTTTTTAAGTTTATGTCGTCGGCAACTGCTCGCATCCGAACATCGGGATCGTCATCCTCTCTTCCTATTCACTTACTTCTCCCTCCCTCGCAGGTGATGGTGGAGAGAGCTGTGAATGTCCGGCTATACTCTTGAAAGGCCGTGAGAAGGATTCACTGAGGAGTGTGGGTAGGGGACATGACTGAACGAGTCGGGGTCTCTGACAGAACATCGCAGATCGTCTTTATGTTCACGTACGGTTGAACTTCATCGTTAGAGTTTGGCTGTGATCACCATACATGGAATCGCGTTCTTGCTCATCTTGGAAACTACAACGCAAAGGGACATCTGTTACTCAAACACTGGCCAAAACAAAGGTAGTTCTGTGGCCAACATACAGTCTATATCCCAGATTCAAGTTTTTTATTTATATTTTTAAGCATTTCACCCTAGCAAGGGAGGAAGCCACTAGCACGCAAGTAATTATAGAGGATTTGGAAAAAGAGCAGATAGGAATGATAAGGGAAGGATAGGGGAAGGACAGTGGATAGATCAAGGCAACTGGAGATGTCGATTGACATTACATTTGAATAGTTGGAGATTATAGCCGAGATGGGGAAACAGGAATGGGGAAGGGAGTTTAGAGACGAGAGGTGCGAGATACGAACGGTTTGGAAAGAAGAGGCGGACATTTGACAGTTTCTACAATGAAAGGGTGAGAGCGAGATGACAGCCTCGTAGAACGCTTGAATTCGCAAAGTCTGGGAACCAGCGAAAGCAGCTCATCGGAGCAATTACAATGAAAGTATTTCTGAAAAAGACAGAGAGAAGCGACGGCACGTCTGTGAGAGAGCGACTGCAGATGAGATGCCAGATCAGGGCCAATTACATTGCATATCAGTCTCTGGATCTTATCAAGAACCCCGAGGTAAATAGAAGGGGCTCCAGACCATATATAGCAGCAATACTCCATGCAAGGGCGAATGGTTAATTTGTAGATTTGAAGGTTCGATTCCGGGGAGAAAAATTTCCTGGGGCCGGACAGGGAGCCAACTTTCCTTGCGGTGGACGAAGCAATTGACTCAATGTATTTTGTTCCATCTCAGGCCAGTAGACAAAGTGAGACCGCAAGTACTGGCACATCTTGGACTATGTCCTCACTCGATCACGGTCCAAAAAAAGGAATGTTCACATCACCCGCTTCATAGCTGGAGCGAATGTTTCCGGGATAGACCGTCGTCTTTTGCTCTTGCGTTTCAATATATCTGTTCGCTAGCCGCCTAGGCATCCTGTTTCTTGCAGACTTCGCCCCAAATTTCTGAGTTCTTTCAAATCAATACCAAAAATTAATACGGTATAGAAGGTGTGGTTTTATTCAATTGTATTTGTTGAAGCTTAAATAAGCATGGAATAATACAACACAAAAATCTACGTTAACAAAATGTATTGAAACAAAGAATAGGTACACAATATTTACAGTTAGTTTGGTATATTCTTGGGAAGACTGTTCCTGCATAATGGGTTAAATAAATCGCATCTGGCAGAGTCTCTCGATTCAATTTCTTAATCTCTACTATCTTCCCCTGTCTTCCGGTACCAACCCATATTTATATGGTCGGTAGGATCCCTTATGTAAATTAGGTGTATCATACAAACAGTAAGGGCAGATTACGTTTTATACGGTGTCTAATATTGAATTAAGAGCTAAACCCTACATTGATTAAGCATACGTTAAGCCGTGTCTGAAGAAGAGACCCGGATCTTCAATAATAATTTAGATAGTGTTCACATGAAGTGAAGCAATAAAACAACACCCAATATCATTGTATAAACATTTCTAATTTTCCTTACAACAGGGAAAATGCATTTTAAATATTATTAATTGATCATCGTTGCAACAACACTTTGTAACTTCTAACAAAACCATTTGTAATCATAAATGTTTACGTGCGATTTATAATTAATATTTTAAATTATAGTTTTCTGGGGTTTTCAGTCGATTGGCGATTAATGCAAAACAAGGAAAACGTGTTAAAATTAATAAAACAAATGTCACTATTGAGAGGAACGTTGTCTATTTAAATAGTATGAGAAATATGCTGCATATTAATAAGACGAAATATTCCAGTGAATCACTTCAATGTTTTAGGGAGCTAATTCCTGCTGCCTTCTTCGGGGTTTTGAGTTTTATCTTCTCCTAGACTAACTTTGAAGCGAGGACTGGGTGATGGATATCATACTGCAGAGTAGAATCGGCTGGCCTAGCACAAGTTCCGACCAAGATTCATTTTTAGCTGTAAGGCCCTTAGCATGAAAAACATGAATCCATAACCCACTCCAAATTATGGGTGAAATACCAAGGTTGACTGCGTATTGTAGCTATGGGTGAGAGCCAGAGTGAAAGAAGGACAATTCCGAATTCGAAACTGTGTAGGAGACAAAAGGGAAACCTAACAATCTATTTACCAATTTGCCATGACAATAATTCACAAATAATTAAAAAGAAATCTCTGGTGAGACATGACCGCCGATATCCTAAATGGAGGTAGGACCAGGAATTACAACTGTTTCATAATATGAATAAAAATAATTTTCCTCAAATGGAAATTAACTTTAAAATTATATCTGTTATGGACCGGTTCCTTGTACCACGGTGATAGTCCAAGGTAGAACCAGTAAAGAAGAACTCGAACACATGTATGGAATAACACAGATATATTACAATCAGGAATATATACAGAGAAGTAGAAGTGTTAGTATGAACAATCAGGTTTAGTAGAGAGAACAATGTAGTCTCGACCAGTATCACTATTCCAATGACTTGCAGTAACTGTCTGCACATGACTCTGTTTCGGACTGCCTCTGACTTGACTCTTGACTCGATTTGAACTACTGACTCGACTTCAACTACTGACAATATTCAGCCACCCCCACCACGAGGGTGTCATCTGGCACAAGGCCGTTTTAACGTGGGCATTTCCGGAGCCAGAAGAGGCGCGGCAAAATTTGACCCCATTTGAACCCAATAAAAGGGTTCTGGGCGAGATGACAGCCCCGAAGGAACTCCGCCCTTCGGCGTAGCCTCCTTCGGGTTCTGGGGAACCAGTAGGAAAGCAGCTACAACCGTGCAATTCGGTTCAAAACTTGAACTACTGACGATAAGTCACCTTCCCCCACGAGGGTGCCACGGCACGGCCTTTTTAACGTGGGCGACTGCAGCCATTAGGCTCGGCCAGAAAAGGGCCCATTTGAACCATTATAAACGGGTTCTGGGCCAGTTTACCTCCCGAAGGAGACTCCGCCCTTCGGCGTAGCCTCCTTCGGGTTCCTCCCGCCCGTAGGAAGAGATGAACCGAACAGTCAGTTCAGAGGTGAACGACCGACGATATTCAGTCACCCCCACGAGGGTTAATTGGCACAAGGCCTTTTTAATGTGGGCAATTCCCAAGCCATTAGGGGAGAAAAATTTCCCTGAAGGGACTCCGCCCTTCAGCGTAGCCTCCTTCGGGTTCCTCCCGCCCGTAGGAAGAGAGTTTAACCGAACAGTCGATTCAGAGGTGAACGACTGACGATATTCATCGAGGGTGTCAGTGGCACAAAACGTGAGACATTCCCGAGCCATTAGGCTCTAAAAAAATAGCCCATTTGAACCCGTATAAACGGGTTCTGGGACTATGTCCTCGAAGGACTCCGCCCTTCGGCGTAGCCTCCTTCGGGTTCCTCCAAAAAAGGGAGTTGAACCGAACAGTCAGTTCAGAGGTGAACGACTGACGATATTCAGTCACCCCCCACGAGGGTGTCATGTGGCACAAAGGCCTTTTTGGGCATTCCCGAGCCATTATATCGGTTCGCCCATTTGAACCCGTATAAACGGGTTCTGGGCCTGTTTACCTTGGAGACTCCGCCCTTCGGCCAAATTCCTTCGGGTTCTTCAAATCAATAGGAAAGAGTACAACGGTGCAGTCGGTGTGGTTTGAACTTCTGACGATATTCAGTCACCTTCCCCCACGAGGGTGCCATGTGGCACACGGCCTTTTTAACGTGGGCATTTCCGAGCCATTAAACCCCAAAAAATAGCCCATTGAACCCGTATAAACGGGTTCAGGGCCGATTTACCTCCCCGAAGGAGACTCGCACTTCGGCGTAGATCCTTCGGGTTCCTAATAATTTAGAAGAGAGTTTAACCGAACAGTCGATTCAGAGGTGAACGACTGACGATATTCAGTCACCCCCCAACGAGGGGGTGTCATTGTATAAAGGCCTTTTTAATGTGGGCATTCCTGAGCCATTAGGCTCGGCCAAAAAAAATCCATTTGAACCCGTATAAACGGGTTCTGGGCCATTTAACCTCGAAGGAGATTCGCTCTTCAGCGTAGCCTCCTTCGGGTTCCTAACGCCCGTAGGAAGAGAGTTTAACCGAAAGTCGATTCAGAGGTGAACGTGACGATATTCAGTCACCCCCCACGAGGGTGTCATAAAGCACAAGGCCTTTTTAACGTGGGCATTCCCGAGCCATTAGGCTCGGCCTAAAATGCCCAAAACCCGTATAAACGGGTTCTGGGCCGATTTTACCTCCCGAAGGAGACTCCGCCCTTCGGCGTAACCTCCTTCGGGTTCCTAAATAGTAGGAAGAGAGATGAACCGAACAGTCAGTTCAGAGGTGAACGACCGACGATATTCAGTGACCCCCACGAGGGTGTCATGTGGCACAAGGCCTTTTTTAATGTGGGCAATTCCCTGCCATTAGGCTCGGCCAAAAAATAGCCCATTTGAACCCGTATAAACGGGTTCTGGGCTAGGTTAACCTTTGAAGGAGACTCCGCCCTTCAGGCCTCCTTCGGGTTCCTCCTGCCCGTAGGAGAGAGTTTAACCGAAGAGTCGATTCAGAGGTGAACGACTGACGATATTCATCACCCGACCAAGATTCATTTTTAGCTGTAAGGCCTTTTTAACGTGGGAAAAACATTAGGCTCGGCCAAAAACCCATTTGAACCCGTATAAACGGGTTCTGGGTGAAACCTCCCGAAGGAGACTCCGCCCTTCGGCTGCGTCCTTCGGGTTCCTCCTATGGGTGAGAAAAGAGTTGAACCGAACAGTCAGTTCAGAATTGAACGACTGACGATATTCAGACCCCCAAAAGGGAAACCTAACAAGGCCTTTTTGGGCATTTGGAGCCATTAGGCTCGACAAAAATTCACAATTTGAACCCGTATAAACGGGTTCTGGGTTGAGTTTGAGAACATGACCCTTCGATATCCTCATTCGGGTTCCTGCCCGTAGGAAGAGAATTACAACCGTTTCAGTTCAGATATGAACGAAAATTCAGTTTTCCCCAAATGGAAAAGGCCTTTTTTAACGTGGGCATTCCCGAGTTATTAGGCTCGGTCAAACTGGTAACCCATTTGAACACGGGTATAAACGGGTTCTGGGTAGAACCTAAAGAAGAAAGGAACACCGCCCTTCGGAATAACACAGATATATTTGAACCGAACAGTCAGTTCAGAGGTGAACGACTGACAATATTAGTCACCCCCAGGAGGGCGTCAGAGAACAATGTAGTTTCGACCAGCATTCACTAGCCATTGACTCGGCCAAAAAATGGCCCATTTGAACCCGTATAAACGGGTTCTTTTACCTCCCCGAAGGAGACTCCGCCCTTCGGCGTAGCCTCTTCGGGTTCCTCCCTTGTAGGGAAGATTTGAACCGAACAGTCAGTTCAGAGGTGAACGACCGACGATATTCAGTCACCCCCACCACGAGGGTGACATCTGGCACAAGGCCTTTTAATGTGGGCATTTCCAAAGCCATTAGGCTCGGCCAAAAAAATAGCCATTTGAACCCGTATAAACGGGTTCTGGGCCGGTTTAACCTCCCCGAAGGAGACTCCGCCCTTCGGCGTAGCCTCCTTCGGGTTCCTCCCGCCCGTAGGAAGAGTGTTTAACCGAACAGTCAGTTCAAAAGGTGAACGACTGACGATATTCAGTCACCCCCACGAGGGGTGACATGTGGCACAAGGCCTTTTTTAATGTGGGCAATTCCAAAGCCATTAGGCTCGGCCAAAAAATAGCCCATTTGAACCCGTATAAACGGGTTCTGGGCCAATTTAACCTCCCCGAAGGAGAGTCCGCCCTTCAGCGTAGCCTCCTTCGGGTTCCTCCCGCCCCGTAGGAAGAGAGTTTAACCGAACAGTCGATTCAGAGGTGAACGACTGACGATATTCAGTCACCCCCCACGAGGGTGTCATGTGGCACAAAGGCTTTTTTAACGTGGGCATTCCCGAGCCATTAGGCTCGGCCAAAAATAGCCCATTTGAACCCGTATAAACGGGTTCTGGGCCGATTTACCTCCCGAAGGAGACTCCGCCCTTCGGCGTAGCCTCCTTCGGGTTCCTCCCGCCCGTAGGGAAGAGAGTTGAACCGAACAGTCAGTTCAGAGGTGAACGACTGACGATATTCAGTCACCCCCACGAGGGTGTCATGTAGCACAAGGCCTTTTTTAACGTGGGCAATTCCCGGAGCCATTAGGCTCGGCAAAAAATAGCCCATTTGAACCAGTATAAACGGGTTCAGGGCCGGTTTTACCTCCCCGAAGGAGACTCAGCCCTTCGGCGTAGCCTCCTTCGGGTTCCTCCTGCCCGTAGGAAGAGAGTTGAACCGAACAGTCAGTTCAGAGGTGAACGACTGACAATATTCAGTCACCCCCCACGAGGCTGTCATTTGGCACAAGGCCTTTTTTTGTGGGCATTCCCGAGCCATTAGGCTCGGCAAAAAAAATAGCCCATTTGAACCCGTATAAACGGGTTCTGGGCCGATTTTTACCTCCCCGAAGGAGACTCCGCCCTTCGGCGTAGCCTCCTTCGGTGTCCTCCCGCACGTAGGAAGAGAGTATAACCGAACAGTCGGTTCTGTGGTGAACGACTGATGATAATCAGTCACCCGCCCCCACGAGGGTGTCATGTGGCACAAGGCCTTTTTAACGTGGGCATTCCCAAGCCATTAGGCTCGGCAAAAAAAATAGCCCATTTGAACCCGTATAAACGGGTTCTGGGCCGGTTTTACCTCCCGAAGGAGACTCCGCCCTTCGGCGTAGCCTCCTTCGGGTTCCTCCCGCCCGTAGGAAGAGAGTACAACCGTGCAGTCAGTTCAGAGGTGAACGACTGACGATATTCAGTCACCCCAAGAGGGTGTCATGTGGCACAAGGCCTTTTAACGTGGGCATTCCCGAGCCATTAGCCTCGGCAAAAAATAGCCCATTTGAACCCGTATAAACGGGTTCTGGGCCAGTTTTACCTCCCCGAAGGAGACTCCGCCCTTCGGCGTAGCCTCCTTCGGGTTCCTCCCGCCCGTAGGAAGAGAGTTGAACCGAACAGTCAGTTCAGAGGTGAACGACTGACAATATTCAGTCACCCCCCCACGAGGGCGTCATGTGGCACAAGGCCTTTTTAACGTGGGCATTCCCGAGCCATTAGGCTCGGCCAAAAATATCCCATTTGAACCCGTATAAACGGGTTCTGGGCCAGTTTACCTCCCCGAAGGAGACTCCGCCCTTCGGCGTAGCCTCCTTCGGGTTCCTCCTCGCCCGTAGGAAGAGAGTTGAACCGAACAGTCGGTTCAGAGGTGAACGACTGACAATATTCAGTCACCCCCCACGAGGGGGTGTCATGTGGCACAAGGCCTTTTTAACGTGGGCATTCCCGAGCCATTAGGCTCGGCCAAAAATAGCCCATTTGAACCCGTATAAACGGGTTCAGGGCCGATTTTAACTCCCGAAGGAGACTCCGCCCTTCGGCGTAGCCTCCTTCGGGTTCCTCTCGCCCGTAGGAAGAGAGTTGAACCGAACAGTCAGTTCAGAGGTGAACGACTGACAATATTCAGTCACCCCCCCCCACGAGGGTGTCATGTGGCACAAGGCCTTTTTAACGTGGGCATTCCTGGAGCCATTAGGCTCGGCCAAAAAAATAACCCATTTGAACCCGTATAAACGGGTTCTGGGCGAGTTTTTTACCCCCGAAGGAGACTCCGCCCTTCGGCGTAGCCTCCTTCGGGTTCCTCCCCGCCCGTAGGAAGAGAGTTGAACCGAACAGTCGTTCAGAAAGGGAACGACTGACGATATTCAGTCACCCCCACGAGGGTGTCATGTGGCACAAGGCCTTTTTAACGTGGGCATTCCCAAAGCCATTAGGCTCGGCCAAAAAATAGCCCATTTGAACCCGTATAAACGGGTTCTGGGCGGAGTTAACCTCCCCGAAGGAGACTCCGCCCTTCGGCGTAGCCTCCTTCGGGTTCCTCCCGCCCGTAGGAAGAGAGTTGAACCGAACAGTCGTTCAGAGGTGAACGACTGACGATATTCAGTCACCCCCCACGAGGGTGTCATGTGGCACAAGGCCTTTTTAACGTGGGCATTCCCAAAGCCATTAGGCTCGGCAAAAAATAGCCCATTTGAACCCGTATAAACGGGTTCAGGGCCGGTTTTTACCTCCCGAAGGAGACTCCGCCCTTCGGCGTAGCCTCCTTCGGGTTCCTCCCGCCCGTAGGAAGAGAGTTGAACCGAGCAGTCGGTTCAAGGGTGAACGACTGACGATATTCAGTCACCCCCCACGAGGGTGCCATTTGGCACAAGGCCTTTTTAACGTGGGCATTCCCGAGCCATTAGGCTCGGGCAAAAAATAGCCCATTTGAACCCGTATAAACGGGTTCAGGGCCGGTTTTACCTCCCCAAAGGAGACTCCGACCTTCGGCGTAGCCTCCTTCGGGTTCCTCCCGCCCGTAGGAAGAGAGTTTAACCGAACAGTCGATTCAGAGGTGAACGACTGACGATATTCAGTCACCCCCCACGAGGGTGTCATGTGGCACAAGGCCTTTTTAACTTGGGCATTCCTGAGCCATTAGGCTCGGCCAAAAAATAGCCCATTTGAACCCGTATAAACGGGTTCTGGGCCGATTTACCTCCCGAAGGAGACTCCGCCCTTCGGCGTAGCCTCCTTCGGTTCCCTCCCGCCCGTAGGAAGAGAGTTGAACCGAACAGTCAGTTCAGAGGTGAACGACTGACGATATTCAGTCACCCCCCACGAGGGTGTCATGTGGCACAAGGCCTTTTTAACGTGGGCATTCCCAAGCCATTAGGCTCGGCCAAAAATAGCCCATTTGAACCCGTATAAACGGGTTCTGGGCCGTTTTTTACCTCCCCGAAGGAGACTCCGCCCTTCGGCGTAGCCTCCTTCGGGTTCCTCCCGCCCGTAGGAAGAGAGTTGAACCGAACAGTCAGTTCAGAGGTGAACGACTGACGATATTCAGTCACCCCCCACGAGGGTGTCATGTGGCACAAGGCCTTTTTAACGTGGGCATTCCCAAGCCATTAGGCTCGGCCAAAAAATAGCCCATTTGAACCCGTATAAACGGGTTCAGGGCCGGTTTTACCTCCCCGAAGGAGACTCCGCCCTTCGGCGTAGCCTCCTTCGGGTTCCTCCCGCCCGTAGGAAGAGAGTTGAACCGTGCAGTCAGTTCAGAGGTGAACGACTGACAATATTCAGTCACCCCCCCACGAGGGTGTCATGTGGCACAAGGCCTTTTTAACGTGGGCATTCCCGAGCCATTAGGCTCGGCCAAAAAATAGCCCATTTGAACCCGTATAAACGGGTTCTGGGCCGGTTTTACCTCCCCGAAGGAGACTCCGCCCTTCGGCGTAGCCTCCTTCGGGTTCCTCCTGCCCGTAGGAAGAGAGTACAACCGAACAGTCAGTTCTGAGGTGAACGACTGACAATATTCAGTCACCCCCACGAGGGTGTCATGTGGCACAAGGCCTTTTTAACGTGGTAATTCCCGAGCCATTAGGCTCGGCCAAAAATAGCCCATTTGAACCCGTATAAACGGGTCCTGGGCCGGTTTTACCTCCCGAAGGAGACTCCGCCCTTCGGCGTAGCCTCCTTCGGGTTCCTCCCGCCCGTAGGAAAGAGAGTTGAACCGAACAGTCAGTTCAGAGGTGAACGACTGACAATATTCAGTCACCCCCACGAGGGTGTCATGTGGCACAAGGCCTTTTAACGTGGGCATTCCCAAGCCATTAGGCCTCGGCCAAAAATATAGCCCATTTGAACCCGTATAAACGGGTTCTGGGCCGGTTTAACCTCCCCGAAGGAGACTCCGCCCTTCGGCGTAGCCTCCTTCGGGTTCCTCCCGCCTGTAGGAAGAGTTTGAACCGAACAGTCGTTCAGAAAGTGAACGACTGACGATATTCAGTCACCCCCACGAGGGTGTCATGTGGCACAAGGCCTTTTTAACGTGGGCATTCCCGAGCCATTAGGCTCGGCCAAAAAATAGCCCATTTGAACCCGTATAAACGGGTTCTGGGCCGGTTTACCTCCCGAAGGAGACTCCGCCCTTCGGCGTAGCTTCCTTCGGGTTCCTCCCGCCCGTAGGAAGAGAGGTTGAACGGAACAGTCAGAAAGTGAACGACTGACGATATTCAGTCACCCCCCACGAGGGTGGCACAAGGTCTTTTAACGTGGCGTTTCCAAGCCATTAGGCCTTTTATTTGAACCCGTATAAACGGGTTTCAGGGGGGCGAAGGAACTCCGCCCTTCGGCGTAGCCTCCTTCGGGTTCCTCCTGCCGTAGGAAGATTAGGCGTGCGGTTCAGGGTGAACGACCATATTGAACCCGAGGGTGTCATAGGCCTTTTAACGGGTTCAGGGCCGGCCAAAAGATACTCCATTTGAACCCGTATAAACGGGGTCTGGGCTCTCCCCCGAAGGAGACTCCGCCCTTCGGCGTAGCCTCCTTCGGGTTCCTCCCGCCCGTAGGAAGAGAGTTGAACCGAACAGTCGCTCAGAAAGTGAACGACTGACAATATTCAGTCACCCCCCACGAGGGGTGTCATGTGGCACAAGGCCTTTTTAACGTGGGCATTCCCGAGCCATTAGGCTCGGCCAAAAATAGCCCATTTGAACCCGTATAAACGGGTTCAGGGCTGTTTACCTCCCCGAAGGAGACTCCGCCCTTCGGCGTAGCTCCTTCGGGTTCCTCCCGCCCGTAGGAAGAGAGTTTAACCGAACAGTCGTTCAGAAAGTGAACGACTGACAATATTCAGTCACCCCCCACGAGGGTGTCATGTGGCACAAGGCCTTTTTAACGTGGGCATTTCTTGAGCCATTAGGCTCGGCCAAAAAATAGCCCATTTGAACCCGTATAAACGGGTTCTGGGCCGGTTTTTACCTCCCGAAGGAGACTCCGCCCTTCGGCGTAGCCTCCTTCGGGTTCCTCTCGCCCGTAGGAAGAGAGTTAAACCGAACAGTCTGTTCAAAGGTGAACGACTGACAATATTCAATCACCCCCACGAGGGTGTCATGTGGCACAAGGCCTTTTTAACGTGGGCATTCCCGAGCCATTAGGCTCGGCCAAAAATAGCCCATTTGAACCCGTATAAACGGGTTCTGGGGCCGAGTTTTACCTCCCCGAAGGAGACTCCCCCTTCGGCGTAGCCTCCTTCGGGTTCCTCCCGCCCGTAGGAAAAGAGTTGAACCGAACAGTCGGTTCAAAGGTGAACGACTGACAATATTCAGTCATCCCCCACGAGGGTGTCATGTGGCACAAAGGCTTTTTTAACGTGGGCATTTCCGAGCTATTAGGCTCGGCCAAAAAAATAGCCCATTTGAACCCGCATAAACGGGTTCTGGGCCGAGCGAACCCTCCCGAATGAGACTCCGCCCTTCGGCGTAGCCTCCTTCGGGTTCCTCTCCGTCCGTAGACAGAGAGTTGAACCGAACCGTTCGTTCAGCGGTGAACGACGGACTATATTCAGTCGTCCCCCACGAGGGCGTCATGTGGCACAAGGCCTTTTTAACGTGGGCATTCCCGAGCCATTAGGCTCGGCCAAAAAATAGCCCATTTGAACCCGTATAAACGGGTTCAGGGCCGGTTTAACCTCCCCGAAGGAGACTCCGCCCTTCGGCGTAGCCTCCTTCGGGTTCCTCTCCGTCCGTAGGAAGAGAGTTGAACCGTGAACCGTCGTTCAAGAGGTGAACGACGGACCCCTTGCCTACTCCTGAGGCGCAGTATTTATTAAGTATGGAATAGTCCATTTTATTATTATTATGGGTAAGATCCCATAACAATATATGAACACAAAATAATCAAACCGATAAATATTTTTACTTTCGGTTGCTGGTTTACAATATTAACATTTGTTTTCAATGCTATGATAGAGAAAAAATGTACGGTAAATTACTAATTATGTAAGGAAGGCGGACAATGGCTTAATTAACTCCTATTAAAATGAAAATATTTCACAGATTAATGCATGATGCCCAATATTTCGACAAGTGTTTCTCTAAAGTTTAAAGCAGAACAGCCTTATTATCATCATTCGCCAGCAAAATGGCGAACTAAAAAGAGTTATAATGTTTAAGGGAACATTATGCACTAATATGTTAAATTTGTTAATATTACTCATATTATTATGTTTAATTTTATTATTATTGTTATTATTATTGTATATGCAATGAATCCATCACGACGAGAATGTTCCTGCACCTAATGAGTTTTAAAAAACGCATGCAACTTACAACATTTAGGTTATTCTTGGAAATCAAATGGTTGACAAAATTTTTGACACAGAGGTGCACATGCAAGATTAATATTTGGTATATATCTTGGGAAAGATTTCTCAATATCTGAGGGGCATAAAACCACAGAGAGGTGCGTTATTTAATATTCACTGCATTGTATTGATTTCTTTGTGCACACTGTTTCTTTCTTTTATCTTATATATATATATATATATATATATATATATATATATATATATACATATGTGTGTGTGTGTGTGTGTGTGTATTAATTAAAGATGAAAAATGAAATTGCTAACATTGTGAGACGGTTTATATATATATATATATATATATATATATATATATATATATATATATAGTTAGATAGATATGCACATACAAACACACACGTATATATATATATATATATATATATATATATATCTATCTATCTATTTATCTATATATATATATTTATATATATATATATATATATATATATATATATATATATATATATAAGGATAATTATCAGGGTTGAATCCAACCAGGAAACAGTAGTATTAAAAAGTGTCCAATACAGTTGTAAAAAATAAAGTAAAATGAAAAAATAATATGTTGAGATTTTAATTTTAAAAATCAGGATGTCAGGTGAATCAGCGATGTTGGTTTAAACCTTACGGTATTATTGGCCCATGATTTTAATCAAATGACCACGTAACGCTCATATCATATCGTATGTATGTATGTATGTATGTATGTATGTATCTATCTATCTAGATATATATATATATATATATATATATATATATATATATATATATATATATATATTTATGTTTGTATATATTTATGTTTGTATGTGCGTATGATAACGGTCAGAATATCTCCGCACCTGAATATTGCATGAACTGCATGAAGCTCTGAGTTGTGCTATCGGCGCTGGGTATTATGCATATTCACTAATATATATATATATATATATATATATATATATATATATATATATATATATATATATATATATTCAAGCACTTGCACAGAATGATGCAAAAAGCGCATGAGTCATACTTCAATATTCGAAAACAGGAATACGCATGGACGATTTGTATGGAACACGAGTGGAATGATTGTCCGGTCTCCGTGTGCAGTTGATATGTTCTCAGTACTCACCGTTTGAGAAAGGCCAATATATTCTTGAGTTTTCCATTTATATCTATAACAAATGAATCTCTCCCAAGCGTACGTTCTTTTGAGAAATCGTTCATTTTCCTTTGTTTTTCTTTACTTACTTTTCGGCATTTATCTTCCGAAACATTCCCTGCTCCTTATCTCTACCGTCGTCAAATAAGCAACACTTCGCTCATCCACACTCTTCGCGTGTAAACTCCGGCTTTCTCAACATTGGCAGCATGTAATCAATTCATTTAATCAAACCTTCCCTCGCACGTTCGGTTATCTTCATTTCTAAATAACGTAACTGCATGCATATTCGTGTCTTTATCCAAGTACGTGCACTTCGCTGACATCTTGTATTCGTTGTTTCTCATCTTCTATACATGCGTGTGATTTTATACCTTCTTGTGTCCGTGTGATAGAATATATAACTTTCTGTATGTCTGTGTCACTGTGCGATCTGACCGTCTAGCAATTTAGAAATAGCACATTCATATTCTGCTTGGAGTTTCTTTCTTCCTTGTGGTATCGATATCATTCAACCTTTATTTGAACTCTGAAATGTAATAATCATTTTAAATTCGTAGACTTAGTTGTAACAGTATTCATAATTCCAAGGTGAAATGATTCATGAATTTTGATTAGCCTTGATTGTATCGTTTGTCCATCGTCTTTTGTCGAAGTCCGTCATTCAATAATTTGTAATAGTACTCGTAAAAGCATGCTTCGGAAGTGTATAATCCGCATTTTGTGAAGTGTGAACACGCATTCTTCGTTCACAAACAGATAACGCCGCCATTTTTGTTCATATTTTAGAGTAGTTTTATTTATTTATTTTTACACTAATATTGACCCAGAACAAGTCCCAAGACGTACATATTATCGGGATATGTGAAGAATGTAACGTTTGACGCTAAACTTGAAAAGATTAAGATTGTAGTGATCAGGGAAGCATCATCCCTGGAGTCGCTTTCACAAAGCAGTTGTTCGTGGTAAAAAGTTGCTCGAGTAGAACATACATCTCACCATTGAATGTAAGTGTTCTAACATTGTGACTCTTAGAACTTGGTGGAACTATGGAATGGATTTCCGCAGAAATAGCGAAAGCGCAACATGAACTTATGAGGTTTCGTCTCTTGTGAAAAGTGTTGCAGGGTACAAAATAATGCATCACCCACAAGGACGCGAATACCATTTGGATTCTATAGAGAATGGAAAGGATAGACACCTCCTATATATGATACATCATTTTCGGTTTAATCTATCTCTTGCAACGGTAGAGGATAATAGAAGGATTCAGGTATTTACTGCTAACGTACAATGAACTGACCATTTTCCGAACATTTTTAGCGACGGATCCTATGTACAAGATCCACTTGATGTCAGACTTGAGTTTAGGTCCCAGTTGGCGCTCAAGGCTGAAGGAGCACCTGTTCATCGCGATACGTGAAAATAACATTCAAATGCTTTAAATGGGGCACTGGTTATTATTGATTTGTAAATAGTGATTAGAGGCACCGAGGCCGTATGATAAATCTACTGGGTTTCTTGCTAATTGGACAGAATGATGCCACTAATTATATTTTAGTCAATCCTTTTCAACTTAATTCTTTTTGCCTTATCTACTGGGTGATAATTAGATGGAACAGAGGCTTTCGACATTTTACATGAAAATGCAATAGTTTATTATTAATGGCTTTTAACTATAGGCTATTGTTTTAACCATAATTTTGAAAATGAAGTTCTGAAAGAGCCTCATCGTTTATTTATTAACCCAGCAACAAGCTAAAGAACAGCACCTGTACCTCGAAGAGAAAATAATGATATAATCAAGATTTTAATATCCTACTACTCCAAATAAATGATGAGGAAGAAAACCCTCATAAGTACTGGATGAAGCGGTAACCTCTACTGATCCTGAGAAACATATTTTCCTTAAAAATTGTCTTAAATTTCACCGTATAATGGCCGCTCGGTCAATGAATGCCAGATATTTCCTTGTAGGGAAACTGCTTTTATTACCATTACTATTACCAATTAAGGAACATCTTCCCACACAATCTGCTTTTCATTCATTTGCAATATTCTGTGATGGCAACGGACACGTGTTCAATGGCTTTTTGAGACTTTGGTTGGTGTTTTTTTTTTTTTTGAGACTGTTTTTGGTATTTAGTGCTTTTTTTTTTTTTTTTTTATAAAAAGAAGGTATCTGTTTATTTATTAGTATTTTCAATGGCTTTTTTGAGATTTAGTTGTTTTTTATGGTATCTGTTTTTTTTGAGTTCAATGGCTTTTTGAGACTTTTGTTGGTGTTTTTTTTATAAAAAGAAGGTATCTGTTTATTATTTTAGTATTTAGTTCATTATTTTGAGAGTTGGTGTTTTTTTTATTGTTTATTAACATTTAGTTCAATGGCTTTTGAGCTTTTTGTTTTGTTTTTTTTAAAAAGAAGGTATCATTTTGAGACTTTTTTGTTTTTTTTATAAAAGAAGGTACAGTTGGTGTTATTGATGAACATAATCCTAGCCATTTTGGTGAGAGACACATGTGATACACGCTTGGGCAATCATGTATCATTCGATACATGACTGACGAGGCAGTAGGTTGCCATTTCTTTCTACTAACCAAGGCTAAAGAACCCAGTCTGTCCTGCTATTCATAGCTGGCTGGAACAGAGATGGGTATTTTGCACGTAACTGAATATGGCTCATTTGTCATATTCGAACTCTGCTCTCCGTGTTCTCATTCTGAGCCGATATTAATTACACCACAGCGTAAATACACAACAGTAATGTAACAACCGAAAGCCATTTCCTTAAAAACTGGCCTCATTCTTAGCTCCCAATAAAATAAGTCCTCAAATATGAATCATTTGAAATAAATGCCTGAAAATATATTCAAGGCATTAAAATATTTCAAAGAAATTGGTACCTACTTTATTCTGACGATGGACGATTTATTTTTTTTTTACATCCAATTATCGCTTTTGATTTCACGATCATTGGGATTTTTTAAAAAATAAAAACAATCAAAAGTATGCTGAAATAATTAAAGAAAATTAAATAATAATAAATTCACATTGATTTTATTTCAACTGTCCGTTTCACGATACTAAAATAAGCAATGGGAATTACAGTATTGAGGAATTAAAACATTAACCTAAGAACTCGAATCATGTTCTTAATTCATCTTCTCATACCTAGATACTCATATGGATGTCAATCATGGCGTCCAACCCGCTCAGAAATGTTTAATCTATCATATAGAACAGTGTTATCAGATCAATTATTAAAAATTGTTTTAAAGAAATTAATTCGGTATGACTTAAAGGAATCTATCTTTCATCAGATCTGATTGGCGCTACAGAATCACAAAATGGAATAATGCCAATCTAAATTAAATATTGATGTTTTTACAATAAAATATTTTTCTAATGTTGGTCAATTTCAGTTATTAATAATTAAAGCACATCCCAATTTTTATTTGCAAGAATTACCTATAATTCCAGTCCTAACCTGGATAAAATTAATAAATTTAATCCTAGATAAGTGTGCCGTCTCGAATTTCGCCATTTCCCCGATACTTCATGATTCAGAAACCACTCGTCTGGATCATTTCACTCGAAAGAAACCCGGCCCATTTAATCACTTTCCACGAATATCTGTTAGCACTCTAGTCCAACTAGACATTTTATTACATTTAGATTAGTGCATTTTCCTTTTGATTCATATTATTCGATGTAGATTGGCATTATTCCTATTTTGAAAGTGAAATGACGTTTTCTTTAAAAACATATTGAATTGTCCTTTTAAATGAATTCTTCCGAAATGGTCCTTGAACGTTCTTTCGTATTCACTAAAGTATCTACTATTTTGATTTTCTGATTTTAGATTCTTCTTGAACAAACCTTCAGTTGCGCAGCAAATAGCGAGAGATCGGTTGCAATGGCAACACTCTGCGCTACGGTAGGCTCAATAAAGATCTGTGTGCGTAAAGGAAAACAAGTGTTTTTTCCTGCATCTTTTCCATTTTTCAAATCTAGTTTTCTAATTTATTTCCTGATATATCTGTCTTACTTTAATATCTTTGTTTCATTCCAAACTCAAAGAGAATAATTATTTTCCCTTTAAATTTATCTTTTGATATTTTTTTTCACATGTTTTCCTATATAATCATTTGCGAGGGCAGGTCATATAGATTCTAGTCCGCACAGCAAATGATTTGAAGAAATCAAGATCGCTTCTCTTATTTATCGAAAAATATGTGTGTATTAAAACCCTTTCCTCTTTTCTCACTTTACCTAACATTACTCCAATTATATAACGGAAAATATTTAAAATTTCGTTGCTGTTTTGTAAATATACAGAAAATTATGAATATTAGATTTTTTTTTTAGATCTTTCTTCAGAAATTAAAAGTTATATTTACCTTAAAGGGAATTGTCTTGGAAAAATTCATATCAAATCAGCTTGAATACTCCCACAATACATTTTCTCATCTCGTACATTGCGAATAGCGTTTCTGATAAAAAAAAAAAAAATTATTAATAAAAATAAAAACATTATTTAAAATTCAAATTCCTAACAGTAAAATTTTTTGTTTTGTTCAGAAACCTCTTACTCGGCCTTGACTATACAGCTAACTTCTGTTGACTGTAATCCTTGCAGAGGAGTTAATTTCCAACTAAATAAACTTAAATCTCTAATATAAACTGCGTCTAGAGATTATATGCAACTTATGAATTGGTATAAAGAGTTGCGTCTTTAATGTTAAAATTCCTATTATCATGTTTTGATTCTACTCAATACTATTAACTTAGATATATAGTGATAGAGAAAACTATTATTTTTGGTTGGAAAATGTTTTTACTAAGTTAACAAAACAGACTAATTTGACTGTCAGTAGTTTGTTTGCAACTATTTATTTTGATACTTTTACATTATCATACTTTGTAAAACTAATGTAAAAAAATAATATGAAAAGATTTTAGAAGGAATTCGTCAATTTCTTAAAGGAAAAACATAAAAAGAACATTTTATTTTTAAAAAAAAATTAAATATTAACAAAAAATAATAAGAACCTCCTAAAATTTATTGCACAAATGCTCTTTTCTTTTCAATAATTCTTAGCAGACTATTGTCAACATCTGATGTTAGATTTGCAATTTTAGCGGCTGGTAAGTTGTTTGCAGCAACTTTAACTGCCTGCCAGAGGTCACACTTGCCGTTGAATTGCCTTCCATTAGAATAAATATCTCTCTTGAGGATGCTCCACAGTTTCTCAATGGAATTCAAGTCACAGCTTTTGAAGGCCAGTCCATAGGAGAATCTTCAACAGATCCCTTTTCTTTCAACCAGGATTTAGTAAACTTTGATGCATGACTTGGTGCGTTGTCTTGCATAAGGATCATAGATTTACGCTTGGCTAAAGACTGGTTATCTAGCCATTCAAAGAAATATTGTCTAGAAAATCACAGTAACTTTTGGAATTTTAACCCCGTCTTTCAGTTTAAATGGACCCACGAGTTCATTACCAATAATCCCAGCCCATATCATGATCCCAACGCCGATTTTTGGCGTTTAAAAAATTTTCTGGAGTCATGTTGCTTGCAAAACCAACCACAAGCCCATCCATCGGGCCCATCGAGGGTGATCCTTGATTCGTCTGTAAAAAGCACTTTACTGAAATCAGTTTTCATGTATTTTTTTGCCGACTGCAATCTTATTTCCTTATGTTTTTTTTTGTTAAAATGGGTTTCTTTATTTGATTTTTTACATCAGCAAACTTCCTTAATGCTTTACACCTTGTTTCCCTTGACACCATAGGAGCTCCAGCGGCCTCAAATATGAACACACTTGACGCACTTGGGTTTCTTATTAATTCTCTTCGGATATGTGATAGATCTCGCTTTGCTAAATTCCTATATTCAGCCTGAGATTTTTTTTCATTGGTTGAATTCCCATTTGACATATTTTCTTGATTGTTCGATGATCCCTTTTCAAATCCTTAGAAATTTCAAGTGAGGACTTTCCTTTGCTAATTTCTTTGATTATATAGTTCTTTTCATTCATTGTTAGTTCTTTTTACGAGACATAATAGTAAATTCTAGTTCTTGCAAATAATTTCTTGACGCTGCAAATTGCTATAATTACTGAAAAATACTAAATATCAATCTGAAATTGAAAGTTGGGACTTAATTGCTTTCATGCTTACTCACTATACGTAATAGTACAAATTATTTCATTGGATAACATATATCTATGAATTTTACATAAAATATTTGACAATACCTCTCTTGCATATAATCTCTAGGCGCAGTTTAAACGACCAATATTTACCTATTACAGAACTAAGTAAATGCATATACAATCGAAAAACATTATTTTCCTTGTGCCGATTTCCTTCCTGACGGGGGTGTTCATGTCCCTTTACAACTTTCTGTCTCGTTGGAAAGAAATCCATTTGTGAAATGATGAGTGGCTGTATTACGAATACTCTGCAACAAAATTACAAGAAAAATTGAAGACGATACCAAATAACAAACAAGTCATTCAAATTGCGATTCGAACGCACGATGCCCGTATTTGCTGAAAGTCTCACAAGGACAAACGTGTCATGTTCAAATCAAAAATCTTATAACTTATTCATGAAATTTACGCGTTTTATAAGCATATTCATTATTGAAATTAAAATTACTATGGTAACGGCTAAAGCAATTGTTTAAAGAAAAGAGGCGTAAGGGTTAATATGCTTATAAAACGCGTAAATTTCAAAAATAAGTTATTACAAAAAAAATCCGCTTGAAGATGGAACAGAGCTTGGTACTTTAATTCATTTTAATTCAAATAATTATATTGAAGTTTTTCGGCTCTTGTTTTGAAACATGAGAACTCTTATGTAGCGTTGGAATCATCTTTTTAAATAAATAAATATATTTATGCTCTACTTCTATATCGAGCAAAAATAATAACAAAAATACTAAAGAACTTTGGATTATTTACCTAACGAGTTCTTTTCCTATTTTCTATATATTTTACACACACACACACACACACACACACACACATATATATATATATATATATATATATATATATATATATATATATATATATATATATGTAAATATATAAATGGACACTGGTCAACATTCTTTTTCATGCTTACACGCAATGATCAAGCCATGTGCGTTATGTTTGGGTTATTTATATTTGCTGATTAGTAGGGCATTATGGGTAGGTCTCTCTAACAGTTATTTGGGTGAGAGTTACCGGTTATATCTATATTTCAGAGATTAGGTATTGTAATTATTTATATTATTTACATTATTCGAATAGTTGTCCTCAATTTTCTTGCCATATTCACGACGTTTCAGTCGTTGTACGCTTCTGAAAGTGATTGGAATTTCGAAATGAGCCCTTTATTTCGTCTACTGGTGTAGATTGTTCTAGTTCTACCCATAGGGGTATATTCTTCTTTATGGCTTAGTGGATAAACGCGTTGGTTGAATCCAGCAACTAGACACAAGAGTTGTGAGTTTAATACCTGGTGACTGCAATGGGGAGCAAAAACTGTGAGAGTTGGGTTAAAGGGAGATAACTGAGACATACTGTTATATCGGAACATACCTATTCTATTGTTAATAGACTCTCCCACAGATAATAAGTAGTAGTAGTAACAGTCGCCAAGGGTCTCAGTGGAGTTGGTGTGTCAGTCGATGTCGGACATTAAAGTATCGACCACCACAACTAGATTGCTGCGTCATTAACTATTATTTCAAGTTCCTAACGTTTTGTACGCCGAACCCTTTTAGGACCGACTTAATGAAATACTAGCCTCCACTGTGAAAACTACTCTACAACACCTACCCAATAGGCGTGTCACGTCTAACTAGAACAATCAAATCCGTCAGACAAAATAAATGGTTCGTTTTAAAATTCCAATTATCTGAAGAAGCGTACAACGGCCGAAACTTCGTGAATATGGCAACAATGATGAGGATATCATGCTGAACAATGTAAATAATGCCAGTCTTAATTCATTTTTTCTCGTTTTATTCCAAAATCTAACAAGGCATATTTTTAAACAATTACTTTAATTACTAATCTTCAGCCATAATATTTCCTTGTTTTCTATTAGATTTTATTGTTCTTTCTTCGTTTCTATCAAAATGTCGATTTTTCATAATTTCTATTAAATCCCCATGTCTTCCTTCCTATTTTTTTCTTCTCACTCTTTTTTCCTTTCTTTATTCCTGTCTTTCTTTCTTTCTTCCTTTCTTTCTTTCTTTCTTCCTTTCTTTCTTTCTTTTTTCCTTTCTTTCTTTCTTTCTTTCTTTCTTTTTCCTGTCTTTCTTTCTTTCTTTCTGTCTTTTTCCTTTCTTTCTTTTTTCCTTTCTTTCTTTCTTTCTTTCTTTCTTTCTTTCTTTCTTTCTTTCTTTATTTATTTATTTTTAGCTTTAAATCTACTTCCATTTCTGATGGCTTTATTACCCTGATAATTCTTGTTTTTATTCTTTTTTGATAAGTTCAGGTTTCATTTCGTGTCTCTTCATTTTATTATTGGTCTTTCTTAATCTTTTTTGTATTCTCTTATCTCTTATCTTGCTTGCTATTTTATCTTTATTCTTTCTTCAATAATCTTCAATAATCTTTCTTTTAAGTTTCGTTTCAATATTCCTCAATCTTATATTTTCTTCATTTCTACTTCATGTTTAGTATATCTGTTTTTACTTTATTCCCCTCCATCGTATTTTTCTGTCATCATCATTTTCTTGTTACTTTCGTTCGTTTTGCCTTTCTTGTATTTTTTATATGCTTTCCTTTTGTGTGGTTATTCGATCTTCCTTTCATTCGTTCTTGGTTGCAACATTTTTTGTCTGTGTCTTTCGTCCTTTCTTTTACTCAGTGCTTCTTTTTTTTTTTTTTTTGCTTTTTCCCATTGTATCTCTTCCTTTTTTGTTTGATATGATTTCCTGCCTTTCTTTCCTTCGCTCTTTCTTCCCTTCTTTCTTTTTTTTTAGAGCTGATGTTAAATAATATATTTCCAGAGATATTTAAACTGCACCACATCGTATGATGTCGGCAGATGGTTTTGTTACATCATTGTTAACGTGTTAACATCCGCGCTTAAAAAAAGCAAGAATAATAAAGGAAAAATAAATACAATATATGCTATTTCTTTAAGTAAGTTTAATAAAAGGTAAATAATAATTTTGAAACGTTGGATAACATTGGCAACGTTGTGAATATAGCAAGAAAGATAAGTATAATAATCATAAAATCATACAATAAGGTAGATAATGTAAATAGGTAAAGTTTATGTTTCGAATTATTCTAGGTACTATGGAATGGAAATAATTGTGAATCTGAATGCAATATTGTGGCTATTTCATAGATTTTTTTTTGTTAACGTTTTTACATGCTGTTTGTTGTTATTATTAGGTTTACATGTGTATGTGTGAGTTCGTAATTTTTATATTTTTTTCATTATTTACTTAATTTATTTACTTATTGATTGGGGTTAATTATTTCATTTTTTTCATTTTTATTATATTATATTTTTTATTTATTTATTTTTATCTATTTTGTTCGTTTTTAGTTTTCGGGTTTCAAGTAAATTAGTAAGTTTTGTTTTCATGTTTGCATTTAGCAATGAGTTCTAGTCGTTTATTTAAGAATATCGGTTTGTATGGAAAGGGAAATTATTTCATTCTCCATAGGTTATAACATACGTTAAAACAATATGTTTATGTTTATTCTCTCTCTCTCTCTCTCTCTCTCTCTCTCTCTCTCTCTATCTATCTATCTATCTATATATATATATATATATATATATATATGAGAGATTCATACAAGGTATATATATATATATATATGTGTGTGTGTGTGTGTGTGTATGTGTGGGAGAGAGAGAGAGAGAGGGAGAGAGAGAGAGAGAGATTCATAAAAGATTGAAGTTCAAATACAGTAAATTGACCTTGTCTGTGGCCAAATCGGTTAAGGTACGTCAAGCTAAATGACGGTTCCGTATAGAATACAAGTTCGAATCCTGTCGGAAGACGAATATTTTCTGTGAAAATTTCTCGGACATTTAGGCCGGTAAATGTTGTTTAATACTGTTTATTATAAACAGAGCATTTACTTAAATATCTGTATCTATAAAAAGAATGTATAAACATAAAAATGTTTTTTTATATATATATTTATATATATATATATATATATATATATGCAATAGACCGCACTTAGTGCAATTGTAATAAAACACTGACCTATGTCATATAATAGGGCTAATACTACTTATAAATATATATTCTATATAAATCACATTTTACGGGAAATATCTCATTATAAGAGAGGCCCAGTATATTAAACATCTCCCTGCCACAATCAGCCTCACCTTATTTCACGGCGACAATGGAGGGTTAAATGATTTTTTTTTACAACCAGAAAGACGCACACTCGCAAAACAGAAAGATGTTCACTAGAGAGACGCTGCATGTATTATTACAAACCACACAAAAATAAAATGCATCTGAAACTGACATAACAAATAAAGGAATTACCAAGACCTAAAAAACACTCATTTTTGGACGAATCACTGAAAAACATTTTGAGATATTCAGCTAAAAAGACTGAAAGTTAAAATTGTTTAGTGTCAGACAGACTGTCTTCCAAACTGAGCAGTGTTGAGAGGAAAATTTGATCTCGGCCTTCAGTAATTGTACCAACATTCATATTCTGACATTTATCTTCAAAGTCCATTCAAGAAACATGAAGAGAACTGTGAATAAGTTTTAACACGTGGGAATACTAAAGAGGAAAACGTGATCAGGAGGTGACAACATAAGAGGGATCATCATTTCAACTTAGAGCGAAAGAGACCAATTAGAAAAGATCCAACTCAATTCATAAGCGATTCGGCACGTGAAATAGGTGTTTCAGATATGACAGTCCACAGAGAAGTGAAAAAAGATTTGAAAGTGAAATCATACGTGAAAACTGAGGCATCTTCTTAGTCAAGGACAAAAGAAGAAGGTTAGATAGAAAGAAGATCATCTTGAATAAGGTTGAAAATGTTCCTGGAATAATATATATATATATATATATATATATATATATATATTTGAACCTTATTTCAATCCTCTACGAGCTTCCGATGCCTAGCTATAATTAATTAATGATGCAAATGCCATTATAGTTCATCAATTTCATCACGTTTCTTCTATTAAGTTTGGAGAGTAATTATACGTTCTTATTGCTCAAGTAGAGTCCAATAGTGCAGTAAATCTTCGGAGAAATTCCAGTAAAATATCTATATTATAAATTTATTAAAATAATTCAGAAGATATTGGAACATTTATGAAGTTGATGGCATTGATCTTTTCAGAATTCCATACAACATCCCAGAGAATATACTTATAGAAAAGAGCATTCAGGTTTTCCCTCACGAGACCAGTGAACTGAAAGGTGAGGCGAGTACTGTACTGATGACTTAGATATAGATTAATCTTGAACATAAAAAATATATATATATATATATATATATATATATATATATATATTCTCTACAAGTTTTCAAAATTAGGACTTACGATAAAAATTTCGAGAACAGAAATTATTATCAGGGATTTAATGAAATTAGTGGTAGTATATACAGTGAATCCATAGTAAAAATTCCTAATCTGGAATTAATAATCCCTAAGCAATTCACATATATATCGTATATGGATATATATGGTAAATGGATCTTTTATAACACATTTACGGTAGGAGAGAAATATACACAGAATAATCTGCGTTAGGGATAGTTTTGCTAAACACCATCAAATGCTAAACAACCAAAACCTGAACGTAAATTATCGAATCATATTTTTAAATTACCTCGTCAGATCGCGATTTCATGTGGGCGTCATGCATTGCAGCCAATTCATTCTGACATGTCTTAACTCTCTCAGTAGTATAGAGCCTCGTTTTCAGTTCAAAGATTTCAAACCGCCTGCACTGAATACAAGCTGTAGCTCTTAGTGAAGACTATACGTCTTCAAACCTCGTGGACAAGCGCTACAAAATCATAAAGTACTATACAAAATAGCACTTGTGAATTTTCAACAGCGGCACCAATTAAAATGAAACTCGAAGAGGAAAAATGATAGCATAAAGAAGATATGCACTTCCTGCATTTCATCGAAAAAATCGCAAGGAAGGACGCCCCTTGTCAATACTTGAAAGAGCGATAACAGATACTAGACTTGAGAAATCTATTTTCCTGGAAAATTGTTTTAATAGAATTGCACACTATATTTAAACAAAATGTTAAGAAGCAAAAAACCCATCAATAATGAAAAAAGCACTAACAGCGACTGGATTGAGAATTCTGTTTTTCTGAAAATTGTTTTATGCGAAAGACTTTATAAATTACGAGCGAACATTTTACTACCTGCTCTTGAAACAGTTGATATTAAAGTTACAGCTACCGTAATAAATTTCAGTTAACGTTAGTAATGGCTTTTCGTTCAATGAATGGCGAATACTTCCTTATAAAGAAACAAAGAAGATTACAGTTATCATTCTCGTACAGATACGAGGATTTAAAAAATTCGATAATTTCTAGTCATTTGGCGAAATATATTTAGAAAACTTGAATATATTGCATCGGACTTTCGGTGAATGCCCAACTTCAAAAGTACGCGAGAAATGGTGACCAAATTCCTACCTTACTCTGGCACAAAATCAAATGTTTACGGCGTTCAGCGAGATTCGAAATCATGATACGTGTGAATTGGTCAGTAGGATATACTTGCTGTTTATTACGCTGTACAAGACCGCTATCATGTTTACGACGCATGCAGTATACCAATTGAAGCTTTCTGCATGTGGTCCTCTTAAAATAAAACTCATTTTAAGCGTAATGGCGGGCTAGACCAGCATATTAGCCATTACTTTGCTTGAAAGGCGCCCTTACGATAGTCGAATGCCACTAGTAATTCCGCCCACATCTGACTCTGAAGCCAGGAAGAATTCTGCCAACTTTATATCGACAAATTTTGAATAATATAAATCTTTAGGCTGTGTAATTCTAAATACATGATTAGGGCTGCTAGTATAGTACCGTGATTAACGCGTTGATGATACCGTGTTTTATTAGTATTTACTGAATTATTACGACCTAAGAGAGAAGAGTGAGAAGTGGCCGGGTAATACAGGGCTGTACTACTTGCTTAAGTGCAGAGGACATGTATACTTTGCAAAAAAAAAAAAAAATTGCCTACATCCGGACACTTTCCATTCGCCAAAAGAAAACATCATTGATACCGGTGAGAAATGTATATAGTAACACAATATTTGCTAAAAGCTGGTCACTAAGGCACAAAGCCAAACCAAATTAGACAGATCATTTTTAGTTAATCGTTGGAGAGTCTCTCAACAGCAGCACTCACTCAAAGTTGTGCTACCCGTGAAGAAAGAAATGTATATTTATTAGTAGTAGACGTTTTAGCTCTCTTTATATATCGAACATTGTTTTATTACCAGCATCAAACAGTGCACACACACACACATACACACACACACATACACGCACACACACACACACACATATATATATATTATGTTAATAACTATGATCGGTTGGTGTAAAAAAAACCTAGATAACGCAATATGCAAACAAAAATATATTAAAAGAAATAGGTATCTGGCAAAAAATCAGTGAATCTATTCCTTCGTCATATTCCCTTCAGCCAGCTTACCCTGGCTCACTATGATTATATATATATATATATATATATATATATATATATATATATATATATATATATATAACCGAATGGGTAAATATAAGTAGTTATAGGAGCGTGCGATCGTATACAAATACATATAAGTATTCTGTAGTGTAAGAAAAACACAGTGCTAAATGATAAATAACACAGCTATTTAATCTATCTATCTATCTATATATATATATATATATATATATATATATATATATATATATATATATATATATATATAAATAAATTTTCACAACTCTGAGTTTCATTCCGAAGCCATTTTCAATTGAAAACTGAATCCCGATCATTATAACAGGATTTCATGTAGTTTTCTCTGCATTTCAAATACATCATCTGACGTTCTATGTCAAATGTTTATTGGGTTTAATTTGCGTAATATATAAGTAGGTAACTCCACGAAATCGCTAAAAAATAGAGCATAGTCTGATGAAAAAGACGCCAAACTTTATGAAAACAAAATCTTATCGTCTAAATGCTTATGATTTTATGAAGAGGAAAGACCAAATTTTTTTTTAATTATTTTAGAAAAATTTTCTTTCTTTTTAGAACATTCTAAATTTTGATTTAAAAACCCTTGTTTCTCTTTGTTGCAACAAGGGGTATTAAATAACATAGATAAATTTTAGCGCGTTTTTTTGTATTACACACATTAATTTGAAAAATCTTGCAAAAATAATTGTCAGATGTTAATGAAACTTTCAGAAACTATTCGCAGATGATCGAAATTATTAGAAATATGTTTTTTCTTATCAAAGTCATGGCAGAAATATTTATTAAAACCCCCATAACTAATTTTATGAAAAATTTGAGCGCATCAACCTGAGTGATTACAATAGTTAAAAGCACAAGACTTTGAAGAATGCAAATCATGTTTTTTTTTGTTTTTTTTAATTGGATCCCACGTACCTGAAAATCAGCTCTGAATTGTAACATACAAAACTCAATAAAACAAAAATTTTATTTAATTCCAAATGCTTTTATTTGTTTTTAGTTGTTTATATGAATATGGACAATATTTTCTGAAAGCAAAATTTTTTAAATGAAAATTTAATTTTTAATACAATTATTTGTTATTTCTTTAATTATAATAGATTTTTACATTAAGTTTTTAAAAATATTATAACATTAGTCAAAAGCAACGTCAAACTTTCAAAGTGTCCGTATGAGATTGTCATTGTCTAACGCTTTGAAAATTGTATCATTGGGGCCAATCTGAAGATCCGAAGTAATTAAGAAATGTAATTTTTTTTTATAATCGGGCGCTAATTATAAAGTACGGAAGATCAACCAGAATACAATTTAGTTGCATTATTTGAATTTAGCATTGTTCTCCGCTGTTAAGACTTTTACTTTTGCGAAACACGTATGGAGAAGTTAATTTGATTTTTCAATTTCAACTGAGAAGGGTACCTATAAGTATGAAATTAACCACTGCTAAACTTTAATTTATATGATCTTATTTTTATATTATTCTCAGTTATGTCATTTTTCCATAAATGAAATATCAAAATTAATAATAAAATGAATGGAAATACAAATAACACAGCAAAATGTAATAAATGTACATAAAATTATAGTATTTTATGTACACTTCTGATAAAATTTCATAAGAATGGTACCTATAAATTAATTAGATACCTTTCTTATGAAATTTAATGTCAATAACAACAGTCTTATTTTTTAATTTCTTTATATTTTCCATAAAGCATCGTAAACGTAAAGATGAAAGCTAAGTACAAAAAAAAAAAAAATAAATAATGAATGTTTTCATTAAAAGTAACGAGGTAAATAATTTGTTCACTTAAATCTAAATAATTTCACTTCCTTCCATCCGTAGAAAGAATTATCCTCCCGTAAGTGATCTAAACGTCATGAATCTGACTTTCGTCACCTGTCAAATGACGCGAAAGTTTATGACCTGCTTTGTTTTATTTTCAAATGACATTCCTTCGGCGCAGAAGCTAAGTTAAGCTTGGTTCAAAATATTTTAAATAAACATTATAATTTCTGATTCTATTAAAATAAGTTTTTAAAAAATGATAATTGATTTTTAAAAAAATATCTAATTCAGATTTTCATCTTTTTTATAAAATGGAATAAAATGATCGAAAATGATGGATTATCTGTTCATTTTTTTGACAAAGAAAAACAATATTTTTAACGAAAATTTCAGACGTGCTAGGAACGATTAAAAAATGTAAAAAAAAAATACCCCCAAAATACTTTGATCTTTCCTCTTTAATAATAATATGAACATTAGACGATAAAATTTTGTTTTCGTCAAGTTCGGCGTCTTTTTCATCATGCTATGCTCTTTTGTTTACATTTCGTGAAGTTACTTATATATAAGCATAAGCATTTGGATTGCTTTCTTTATTATTATTCTGATCATTAATATCGGATTTCTTGTTCCGGTGTCCTTGACAAATTCGCACTGTTTTTATTCTATTTCCGGTCTAATTCTTCTTCGCGTTATATTCGCCAGGATTCACCTCGTTAGTTTGGTTATGTGTTTCATTGAACTGGTTATCCGATGGCATTCGCATTTATTTGTACCTGGTTATTTAGGTAATGTTACTAAGTTTTATTTAGTGAGGCATTTCGTTTATTACATCTTTGATCCTGTCGATGCCGAAATCGCCTATGGTTGAGATCATTTCTGATACGATCCCATTCTGACTCTGCTGGTTTGATCCTGTACATTTCTTCTTGTGCGAATCTTATTTCACATTGTGATATTTCCGTCTCTTTCGTATGTTCAAGCATTTTAAGTGTCTCTCGCTCATCGGCTATTTAATTCTTCTATTTACTTATTTGTGAATAAATAATGATATAATTAAATCGCATAGTACAACCAAATGAACACATCCATAAAAGACAACTGACAAACGATTAAAAAGAAATTTGAATAAAATGATATTATATAAACTGTAAAAGAGAGCGGAAGTTAGTAGCATTAAGCATTAAAACAAAGGACAAAACATTAATAAAATATTATAAAATTTACGAACATAATAATATGCAATTAATTAAATATATATATATATATGTGTGTGTGTGTGTTCGTGGGTGTTTGCATGTATATGTGTTTCTGTGATTATTTGTTTCTGTGTATTTAAGCAGCATATCTTTATACAGTCAGGTCACATTGAATAATATAGACATATTTTGTCTACTTATTTTTATATTGATTCTATCCAAATCTCAAATTGGTTTCTTAATGGTACAATGAAATGCATAAAAAAAAGACGCAATTGTTTTTTTTGTTTTTTTTTAGCCCAATGGCTTTCAATCTTTTCCAGGATCATCTTCAGCTGTAAATTACAATGACAAATTTATTGTAATTGCGACAAAATTTGCATTCATTTCTGATAGTGTTTTTTTTTTTTGTTTTTTTTAAAAAAAAAAAAACACATCTGGACGCGCTCTGCCATAGCTGTTTTAGAATTTTTAATTTATCCGTTGTAGTTATGTAATTTTGTGGCACAATAAGCATTTTAAATATAATAAGATGGTCAGAAATTGATAGACGTGTGAAGTAGCAGTAAATTTTATATGCACTTTAATACGTACTTGCTATATTCGTAATGAATTTTCTCGATTCTTGATTGGGTGATCTTGATATAGAGGGCCTAAAGAACATGAAGTTTGTGTTTATTATTTTCATTATGTAGTATATCAGTGTTGTCAGTAAGTATTTTGCTCTATGGAATCATATTTTTTAAATAAATAATTATATATATATATATATATATATATATATGTGTATATATATATATATATATATATCTTTATATATATATATATATATAAATATATATATATATATGTGTGTGTGTATGTATGTGTGTGTGTGTGTCATTCGCAGACTGTACTGTTTTGTTGCATCACAGCTCCTCAGTGCGACTATACAACCGAATGTCTAAAGCCCGGATGTAAGCACAACAGATTTGGTGTCAGTCAGAATCTCTACCACTGACCAATCTTCACTCGACAGAACGAGTCTGCCAAATCTAGCGTATTGTTTTTAGAAAGGTCAACAAACGCCAAACAGCCATAGTGTTCCATTCATTTTACAGAAGAGCTTCGTATTTACGCAGGTGACCGTTTGTTTTTTTTTTTAGTTTGTCATTCAACAGTGCTCAATTGAAAATATATTTTCAAGAGCTCAATTATGTCATTCCCAGACAACACTGTTTCGCTGTATTACTGAACTGTTTTGTTTTCGGTCAGCAAATTTTCACAAGCTAGTAACCAAATTTCAGAGGATAAGTTAACCCGTAATAGACCAAGAATAATAACAATAAGATTTCCCAACCATGTAATAACAAAAGGAGCCTATGCTGTAACCAGATTAGGCATACCAATTCGTTCACTAGCTCAGTCACTAAGACTACTTTCAAAATCTACCACAAATCTAACTGTAGAAGTCATAACATAATTTTTTTATTGAATGCACACTATACTAGAAACAATATGTTGGAAAATCTGAATGACCCTTTCACTAGAGAATCGATTATTAAGGGAATCGGATCAAGTCGGTTCTCCACGAAATAACATTTCCGCGTAGAAAAACACTGTTTCAAAAGCCATGCAAAATTCATTATTATTGAAAAAAATAGAAATTGACACAGAAGATAACCTTAGAAAAAGACTAGAGGAACCTGAAGACTAGTGAATTTTGGGCCTCAAAACCCTTTGCCCAGACTGAATGAACGACGGATTAGCCAACACAGTGAGAATTAATATATAATCCCATAGTTTAACCCCATCTACATTTCTCAACCACACTAGACTGATATGCTTGCAGAGGAGTTCAAGTCTCCACCATAAATCCATTCACACAAATATATACATATACACACATCAGACACAGTATCTAAAGTTTAAAAGATAGCATAAAATTAAGACACGCACACATCCGCTTCCCACCAACCAATAAAGCTGTCAAAAATGGAATCCTGTGTCCCATGAATCTCCAAGCCTCTATTTTTTTTTTAAATTGAAGGGGTCTGTTTAACAAATACAAGAACTGACTACAATTATCGATAAATAAAAAAAAAAAACAAATGAAAAGTACAGACAAATTCACTTTTTTCAAAAACAATCATTCAGGGTTTCTTTTTCTTCTGAAGATAGCCATACGGGTCGAATCTAGTCGAGCAATCTAAATTAAGTAATAAAACAAAAGATCTTAATACACAACCCCTTGTGCACATGTCTGTGTGTTTTTGTGTGTATGTATGTATGTATGTATGTATGTATGTATGTATGTATGTAATCAATTGAGCCCAACCTACTGAGACAAATATATAAGAAAAAGAAAACATTATTTTGGAGCATGGACAATAATCGAACATACATTTAGGGGAAAGAAAATTACTTTCGGCATTGCATGTATTTAATTTTATTGAAAAAAACAACTTGACTGAAGAGAGTCTTACAAAGAAGTGCAAAAGAAGAAACAATTAGCATAGAACTTACGGTAACAGCTAGCGTTAACGTTTAAGATCTTGGCGCCAAATTAAAGCTTAAGTTCATAGAGTCTAGGCACTACAATATTCATCAGAACAATTATCATGAAATTATTTATAGAAAATGGACACAGAATCTACGTTAGAATGCTGGAAAAGTGAATGAAGACGATATGCCATATCAAGACCAATGGAATTGCAAATATTTCTTTGTTTTATTTTTCAAGGATTTCTAAATATAGAGCAGGAGCACTAGATTATATATATATATATATATATATATATATATATATATATATATATATATATATATATAGAGAGAGAGAGAGAGAGAGAGAGAGAGAGAGAGAGAGAGAGAAGGAGAGAAAGGTATAGGATGTAGATAAAGTGATATATAGTAAATCTGTTTGGCAGGCCTCAAACTATTGTTATCTTATGCCTCACTAAATTTTTGTTCAAAGAAGTTAGATCAGATGTCCATATTCAAATATTAAATTTGACGTTATAGAGAATTTTTAACGCGATCCTAACGAAGCACAATTACAATTGTATGAAGTAAATATACCGAAAACACGATCAACAAAAATCCTTGTAAAGGTATGTTCTCTCGTAAAACTCAGTTAATTGAAGAAGAAATTGTAAAAGAAATAAGGAAATTGTATTAAATTAGCGAAACAGTTATCAAAAATATATTCTCTTACGAGTTCTATGTGTTTTTATATAACACCTGCTTTTCCCGTGAATGTTCTTACGAGTCAATTTTGAAGGAAATAAAAAAAGAAAGGAGAAAAGATGTATTTCTTTTTGTTAAAAATATCTAATCATAAAAAAACATACGAAAAAAAAAATATTATATATATATATATATATATATATATATATAAACGCCCTGAATTACATTATTTTCTGGTGCCCTCAACGGACTAATTAAGAAAACTGTTTTTTTCATTTTGCCTATTTGGGGAGATTCCTAAGAAATAATGAGATCCCAAATAGAGTTCATGTTTAAAATTATTTTTTCACCTTCCTTTTTACAGTCCCGAAATGTTAATGTAGTTGATTTAGTTACGTTTTATTTTCCAAGGGTATTTTCAGGCATTTATACTTTTTGATATCTTTTATTACTTACGTAAGTGTACTTAATATAAATATAAGCTCTTCTCTTTCGACGAACTGTTTTTGACGTATGCCGAATAACAAGAAGTGATTTTCTCATGTCTATAATTGACCCCGAGGTCTATGTGAAGTTAAAAAAAAAAAAAAAAAAAAAATGATAAATCCTTCTACTTGGCTCTAATTGAGATACGTGTTTTCAGTATTATTTTTTAATAATCTAGTTTGTTTAAATTGCAAGCTTGCTCTTAACTAAGGTTTCTCATTTGAGTGTTTTTTAATAAAGAAGGAGTATTTTAAACTCCACATGTAATTGATCATATTATAACTGTATAGAACGAAATCACAAAAAAAAATAGGTGTACAGGCTAATAGGCTCTTCAGGTGATGAGCGAAATTACATGACTAGGAACCCGCTAAAAATGACGAGCACTGAAAATCAATAAAAGCGTCTACACAACCAGGCACATACACAATATATATATATATATATATATATATATATATATATATATATATATATATATATATATATACCACGTGTAATAGCAAAATTGTCCAAGTCCTGTAACAGCAAAATTGTCCATTTGTTAAAAGCGTTGTATCTTATAAATGATTAAAGAGTATAACACTACTGGACTCTATGCGGAGAGTACAACACTACTGGACTCTATATTTAACAATAAGAATGTATAATTACTCTCTAAGCTTTACAGAAGAATCGTGATGAAATCGATTATAAACAAATATGACATGTTCATCATGAATTAATCACAGCTAAAGATCAGAAGCTCATGAAAGATTGAAATGAATTTCAAGTATGTAATGAAGGTTGTCCTTAACGGATTCTCCTCCAGTTTCTTTCCCACGAACGCAAGTGTTCCCAAAAGCTCTATCCTAGGCCCGATTGTTCATTATCTTCATTAAAGATCTCCCCGATGTCATCAGTTCCCAAGTAGGAATCAATGTTGACGACACAACTATTTACTCCTGCCTCAATTACAAGTCTGGTATCGTATTTACATTAGTCGGACTATTGTCCTCATCTTTGTCGCCATATTTGTCACAACGTTTCGGCCGTGGATAAAGGCGTTGGTTAGATCCAGTGACCGACCCAAAGAAGTTGAGTTCAATTCCTGGTTAAGACAGTGGAGAACTTTCAGAGGAAAAATTAGCAGGAGATAACTGATAACTGACATCCATCATGGCACGTGGAACTAGAACAGTCTACCCCAGCGATCGAAATAAAGGGTTCAGTTCGAAATTCCAACCACCTGATAAAGGCCGGAGCGTACAACGGCCGAAACGTTGTGACAAATATGGCGACAAAGATGAGGACAATAGTCCGACTAATGTAAATACTGTACATAATACCTCATCTCAGAAATATAGACAGACTCTGAAGTCTGGTATCGTTGACAAAACTAAACTGGTCGTTAGTCTCGAAAAAGACCGCCAGTCGGTTGTTGAGTGGGGCAGAAATTGGCTGAATATTTTAAAGAAAAGTGCATTTAATCAGATTCCTTTTTTTGTGATGACGATTAGTCTCCAAGACACAACTTTTTATCAGTCAATACCGTTGAACAGAATGCATTTGGCTGTCAACAGAATTAAGTCTAAAGTATCATAGAGATGATAATTTTCGCTAAAATGGATCCAATACGAATTGAGCTGGTAATAATTTTTCACTTATTTCGTTTTTCCCGAACTTCAACTGCGAAGTTCGAAAGTCTTGTTAATAAATGAAAGTGGACAACAAACTGATAAGTATGCTGACGACATTACTATTTACTCCTGCCTCAATAGCAAATCTGGTATCGATGACAAAACTAACATGGCCGTTAGTCTCAAAAAGGACCTCCAATCGTTTGTAGACTGGGGCAGGAATTGGCTAGTTAACTTTAATGCCTCTAAAATAAAACTGCTCTCTATTACTCACCACAGAGAAGAATCCCTGCCACCCATTAGAATGTCTGATGCTCAACTCCACGAGAGCACGTCTTTGCGACTGCTTGGCCTCACACTGACCGCTAACATGGAATAATTACATTGAATCAATAGCTTCATCCCCCGCAAGGAAGATTTGTTCCCTGTGTCGCGCCAAAACGTTTTTCTTGCCCGAATCCATCCTTAATATTTATAAATCAACAATTCGTCCTTGCATGGAATACAGCTGCCATATATGGTCTGATATCCCCGGTGTTCACCTTAAGGTCCTCGACCCGCTGTTCGCCTTAAGGTCCTCGTCAAGCCCCAGAGAGTGATAAGCAATGTGGTTGGTCCTGATCTGGTATCTGGTCTACAATCGCTCTCTCACAGACGTGCCTTTTCTGTCTTTTCTACAAATATTTTAACGGTCACTGCCCTGAGGAGATACTTTCGTTAGTTTCCAGACTGCATAAATTTAAGCGTGCTAGTAGGCTGACATCACGGTCGCACCTTTTGACTGTCGAAACGGGTAAATGTGGCCGTCTCTTCTACTTCATGTTTCGCATCTCCTGTCTGTGAAATTCCTTTCTTATTAATGTTTTCCTGATAGCTATAATCTCCAACTATTCAAATGTAATGTCAATCGACATCTCCATCTATTCCCTGTCCATTTCATCCTTTCCTCTATCAAGCCTCTTTATTCTCACTCCCACTCTGTAACCCTTGCGTACTAGTGGCATCCTGCCTTACTTGGGGTGAAATGCTTATATATTTACACACACACACACACACACACACACACACACACACACATATATATATATATATATATATATATATATATATATATATATATATATTATTCCAGGATTATTTTCTAACTTATTCAAGATAATCTTCGCCCTCTCTAAACTTCTAACTTTCTATCTTGGAGTAATATGGTGCCTCACCGGTTCATATAATTTATGTTTGGAGGAGAAAGATAAAATCATTAAATTTAAAAATCAAGTTATTCTACTAAACAAAAAGAAAGAATTAGTATCCAAGTGCCGCCATAGGAAAAAGTTTCCAACTGACATGACATTATTTCAACCCCAAACTCCAAGTTTTGCCATAGGAATAAATTTCACCTAACATAGAATTAGCCGAAACTCGCACTCCTCTCTTGTTGTGACATCTTCCATACATCTTTTTTTTCTATATGTGAATTTGGTTTCAAGATGTGAAATTCCCTACTATATGTAAATATTTATCTCTCTGTTACATGTTCTCTATATATATAAAAATTTCTTCTATATTTAATTGTATTTATAATACTAACATTTTTTTATATATTGAATTAGAATTTAATCCTTTACACAATTTTTAATAATTAGTATATGCATGATAAAATTTAACTTATAAATTTTATATCTGAAAATGTATTAAGATTATATTATCTTGTGATTGTTTATATTTAAAAGAAATTAATATATTAATAATTCCATTTTCTTACGGTAATTTTACTATATAAAGATGTAGAATTGAATAGATTAGAATTAACATGTTTTATAAAAGTATTAATTTTTTATTCTTACTCCGATTCTATAATATTGTAGACTCCTCTCCATTTTTTTTTCATTTTTCTTCTTTGCACAGGTGTTGATATGGTACATTTATGTCAGTGTCCATATTTAACAGTCGCGTTCATCTGTACCCGACTCCACCACACCCACTTTAAATCCTTTACCCTCCTTATCTATATAACTCCTCCCTTATTATAGGCCAACTCTTACACCCTCTCTTTTTTTCTTTCCTTTTCTTTCCCTTTTTGCCTATCAAATTTCACCTAAAGAAACGTGGGATTTTATTCATTTTAGTAAATGATAAGTCCAGGGAAAAACTACTTTTCCAGGGACGAAATCATCATCTGTATTGATTAAACTGCTTGAACCTCATTAATTGTAATTTACACACACACACACACACACACAGATATATATATATATATATATATATATATATATATATATATATATATATATATATATATATATATATATATATATATATATATACACTTGTGTTCTTGAACATTTCTCGGAGAGACTTACCTGAAATCGGATTTAATAATGCTTTTTTTAATCAAACAAAGTCAATATCTCCAACAACGGTTATAAATATGGCTGCCTATGTATCTCGACTTGCATGTGTGCGCGCATTATCCGTTATAAAATAATAATTTTCACTACTCTTAAATTTGAATATATATCAGAAATATTGCTACAGAAGCCATCATATTTGAAAGCAGTTATTTGCAATTTGTTAAAGGAGAACTCATTGAAGTCTTTTATTGTTATGTTTGCGGAATTTTTTACGCGTGTCAATACCTTGATTCGTTTTTGACTAGATTTTCTTTCATCCTATGAATATTGCTTCCAAAAAGTAAAATGACATGAAAGGAAACCAAATAAAATTATATAAAAATCACTTTGCTGAACGAACAAGAACAAATCTACTTAACAGTATGAAAAAATAATGTCAAAATATGGTAAGGAGGATGCAACATCAATTGATTGATTACTATTTATCAGTCCATCGAATCATTCGTAAGTTGGCCTCAACAAATGCCTACAAAGAACAGAAAATATTCACGATTTGGAGGGGAAGTAATTATATTTCTTGTACTATTATTAATATTAAAAATGATGCGGAGTCTTTCACTATTCATTACGTTAAATATTTCGAAAAGGAATACTAAGACAATACAGCGTCGATACCACAGGATTCGATAGTTTTATATTTTATGGGAAGAATATAAGAATGTCAATTAGAATTTCAGAAAAAAAAAAGAACGAAGAAGTTTTTAAAAATATAAGAAAAAAAAGCACTCATATTTAGAATCAGAAAAGAGACAGCTATGATATCTCTGGTACATAATGAGAAAAGAGTGCTTGGAGAATTTCATATGCCTAGGACATGCTGAAGTCAAGAAGAAAAGCAGAAACGAACTAATCTAAAGGAAAGATAAAATATTTAATGGCTATAAAGTATAGTTATGGAGGGCTACGATCTTCGATGTTCTGAGAGATTACGACAAGAAGAAGAAGAAGAAGAAGGCGAAGAAAAGTTGATAATGATGCCATTTGAGTTTTAGTATAATGACTCATAATCACACAAGGCTTTTAGTTTCGGGTCAATAAGCAACTTGATAACTGAGAAGGTAAAATTGTTATAAACGATCTGGTTGATACCTTATTTAGAAGTCAGTCAGTTATATGCCATACGTGATACACGCTTAGGCGATCATGTATCTTTCGACACATGACTGGTGAGGCATATTTTTCCGGCCGTAGGTTGCCATTTCTTTCTGCGGTAGATCAGTTGCCATCAACGGCTATAGAACCGGTCTGTCCTGATATTTATCCATAGCTGGGGGGAGAAGATGAGGTTTCATACCGTTCCCAAGGGCATTAGCACGTAAGTGAATGTAATGGATTTGACTGGAATTCGAACTCGGCTCTCCGATTACTCAATTCGAGCAGCTATCCATTATTCCACTTCATATTAAGAAGGGTGTCCCAAAATATTGAGCCAAACATTCTTAAATATTATACGGAAGAAAAAAAGGTATTTTTGTCTTGTTTCAATAAATATTTATATTCCAGACAATGTTATACTTTCGCAGATAGTTTTAAACATGCTCTTACGACAAGGGAGCGTCAGTCCTGCTGAGAACTAATTTGATTGTATATTGATATTTTCATATGTTTCATATGGTATTTAACTAATATCTTTGTATATTTAGCGTATTTTTCTGTATATAATACGCAGAATATCTCATTCTATATTTGCTCAAACCCATGGCTGTCTAAGAGACTGGTGAACAACAGTCAATTCATTCATTCCCTCTATATAGATTTATGAAAAATTTCTCAGCGTTAACCTGTAGAAAAAGACAATATAGAGTAGCCGACGCGTTTCGTCCAATGTGTTTTTTTTTGTTTTTTTATTCGTTTTTGTCTTGAAAAAGTCCACATTGGTCGAAACGCGTCAGTTACTATTCCAGTTTTCCTATTGTCTTTTACATTTATAAATATAGATCTCTGTATATATATTTACCCCCACACACACATCCTCGTATAGTAGAGCTCGAAGGCCTGCTCTGATCTAGAAATCTTAAAATGTTCCTGCTAATTTTTCAATCTTGTGAGTAATAAATATCTGTCAATATTTTGCTGAAATTTTAACTAAACCTTTTCCTGTATTTTGCTAACACTAGGTTACGAACGGAATTGATAATGTAAAACACTACTCAGTCACAAATTCTTAGTAGAGATTATCTAAGCGTAGCTTAGATGTGGCACAAGGCCGAAAGTATGGGGCACCCAGTGAGAACCGAACTCACTTTTCAGTAGTAACTGATCTAGCAAGCCAAGCTTGCTAACCATGACACCACGCCGAGGTGCCCACAAATTCTTTGTATATATATATATATATATATATGTATTTATAGAATTCCGTATATATCAGAGGTGGCCAAGCTTGCGTAGTGTAAGAGCCGCATTAGTTAAAGTTCAGATATTTGACAATCGCATGACATGAACAAAATTTAGACCTACGTATATGTTATAAATCTTGGCAATTTTATTCTTTACTTTTATATTAACTCTGAGGAAAAAAGGATCGTAGCCAACACATTTCCATGAAGCGCATATTAAAGTTGAAATAGGTGCATGTGGCTCGCAACCTGTGGCTTGTCCACCGCTGTTATATATGCTTGTATACGATCATATCCGTGTTTAATTGTTTAAATGTATGTGCATGTATTTGATGTCTTTCTTGTGCTTTTGTACTCTTAATAATGATATTAAAACGAACATTTTACCTATATAAGCATACACACTAACGCATGGACTCTAGTTACATAAATCTTTTTAAAAGTGATATATTGATATGCTGATAAATATTCATATTTACATTTTTTAAATCCATCTTTTATTTATTTTATGTCTTTTGCGTTTATATTCTGACAAGAAAGTGCCTTTTACTTATATTCAGAAAGCAAACTTTCTGAAAGGTCCTGTCAACTCCTAAATTTATTTCGACATTTGAGTGACACCTAGACGTTTTTATTCAATTGAAAACGTATAGATTTCATTTCTTTTAAATTTTGTGTTGCTGCATAACGTATAAGAACATATACTCAACCGAGAGTTGTTTAATACCGCTGTCAAAATCAGTCATCTATTTTTTTCCCTTCAAGGAACTTCTGTTGGTCTTCGGAAACAATGCTGAAATTCTGTCAAAACCATCTAGTTCACGTGAGAAAAAGTACGTCAAAGAATTTACTAAAATTCTTCAAGGGTTCTTTAAATATTGAAATTCCCCTTTTCGTAAATGTAGATATATTATTACGTAAAATGCAAAGAAAAGTTTGAAAAAGGAAACGTTATTTCTGGGTGTAACTTAGTCAAGTAGAAATCTATGCTGACAGGGGACTCACCTGAATCTAACTGACTACCCGAGTGTATACAGCTGTGAGATTAGGTGTACTAAATGACTGACTGAAGTCTGTCAGGAAAGCATTCAGCGACTTACTATTAAAAAATAGTTTTTTTCTTATGGAAATATCAACTTAGTTCTATTCGTATTTAGACCTACAACACCACAGCATCCAATCGACTTTTCAAAATACTCTACAAATTCCTCTTTCACGATCTTCATCAGCTGATTTAGTGTGATTTACCTGGGGTGATTTTACGATAAGCAAGGGACAGATTTCGCGAGAAATAAAAACGGAAAGTTTTTTTAGTTGATGGATCTGGAGAATTTGACGCTTCCCGCCACCAAAAAAAAAAAAAAAAAAAAAAATGGCCTCAAGATATGAGTCTTTATCAGTGTTAGCTAATACAGCAATTGACTGCCGGCACAATAACTAAGAATGTAAGGGGACAGTTTTCCTCAGGTATACGCGGAATAGTCGTAGCTGATCGTTTGTTAATTTATGTGAAGGCTAATGAACCGGTACAGGGGTTATTAAAATGGCGAGATAGGTTCCTGAGAGGACAATATTTCTCTCTTTCTCACAGACATTGAGATTTGAAACTGCTATTTTTTCAGTTATACACGTTTTCATAAAAAAAAACAACAAACGATTTTGGTCAATAATCTTTAACTACATTTTTCTATGCATCGAGCCATTTTCCTCGTTTCATAGACACTATTAAAAAAAAATCTCCATTGTCTTGTTTTTTTCATAAGCGATATTATGTCTCTTTCGTTTTCTATGTTATTTTACTTTTGTCGTTTCTGCATGTCATATGAATGTTTTTAAAGTACTACATCTTCACGTGACATTTCATTCCGTTGTAGCGGACTGTGGGTTTACGAGCTGTTAAATTAGGAACACTACTGATAGAATATTAAAAGGTCCACTACAAGAATATGGCCTGACTCAAGTTGAGACCAACCGAAGAGGTAAAGAAAACAAACAAGACCGATATATATATATATATATATATATATATATATATATATTAAACAACAAAATCTACAATGGACAAAGACATCAACATATGTGTTTGTGCGTGAACGTAAAGAGTTTATATTTTGATGAATGTTCGTATGTACGTGTATGTGTGTGTGTGTTTCATGGCGTTTTCCGACAAGTGGGCAAAAACCAATCTCTGAGAGAGATCACAACCTTTAAATGTCTCCGTTGAAATGCAAAGTAAAAAGAGAACGATGCAAAAATCGCCCAGTATTTATAGTGCAGGGAGAGCGTGCCCTAGTGAACAATTAGGAAATTAAGGAGAAGTTAACTCTTTTTTTTTTATATTTATTAAATATATTTAATATTTTCTTAAATATAATAAAAATAAAATACAATACGTTGCAAACAGTAAATAAACAACTATAAATGCTAAAAACATGCCGCCTACACACCTAATAATGCATCATGGATCAAATTGTATCACATTTAGTAAGAAGAGTATTGAATGAGCTTAATAAAAAAATACACACATGATTACACGAGCACGGGAGTAAAGAATAATCATAACAAGTCAACCATTTGAATGATGTTTTTACTGTTGGTCACTGTGGATTCGTATCCGAAACGTGAACAAACCAATTTCTAAAGATTTTCTGGATTTAATTTTAATACAATGTCATTAATACTTCAAAAGTGGCACGCTGGAGTAGTGGATAGCGGTTCGGATTAAGAACTGAGTTCGAATTCAAGTCGAATCCATTACATTCAGTTACGTGCTAATAAACTTGGCAAAGGTATTAATCATATTCTTCTCTCTCCCAACCTCATCGTATTTATTTGTTAGATTAAGAATTGAACCATTGTATCTTAGAAATGATTAAATATATCTTATTGGAAATCTGGGAAATTTTATAATACTATTGAACTCTACTCTGAACAAAAAGAATATATAGTTATTCTCCAATCTTAACAGATGAATCGTGATGAAATCGCTCATAAACGAAAATGACTTGAATTATTCATAGCTAAGGATAAGGAGCTCATGAAGGATTGCAGTTAAGTTCAAATATATATATATATATATATGAAGAAAAATATATACGGAAAAAAAAACAAACAAAAATCCTTATATGCAATTATGCTGTTTTAATGTTAATATAATGTATCAACATCGGACGTTTCGGTAAGAACAAGACCATCCAAAACATATTGATAAACATATAATTATGTTCAATCGTCTTGACATGTTGAATTGATAATGTTAATTATATCCAAAATATGTTTGAAGATAAATATTAGACCGAAACGTTCGACGTTGACATATTAACATTAAAACAGTATAAATTGTATATAAGGATTTTTGTTTGTTTTTTTTCTGTATATATTTTTCTTCATACTGTCGGATCTATATCCATATATTTGCTTACACACACACACACACACACACACATTTATATATATATATATATATATATATATATATATATAGTCTTAAGATGAGCTATAATTATGGGATAAAGTGCTCAGTATCAGAGCATGTGTAAATATATAAGAGAACATAGAAGTCAACACTTAGAGGCGACAGTCTGTTTCATGCTAGACGCAATAGTCAGGTGGCCTGAATATTGCTCAGACACAGTATCCGTCCGTTGCACTAGCATCGGTATGACTACTGATTCCCAAACCTCTAGTCAAACGAGTGGGGGTACAGCCTCGCGTCGCTGTTCCCTGGGACCGAGCACCTCACAGTTTTTATTTTCCCCAGATGAATCGCTGTCCGCCGACAGTGTCATAACTGTGTGGCACTCGAAAACAGAGACGCAAATGAGATATGATAATTCAAGCCCGTAGTGGACCACGTAGTTGGTTACAAGGGCATTTCATATCCTGACGGCTAGCTCAATATATTACACGGAGAGCAGTTATTGTTTACATTTGCATACGCATTGAGCAGATATGAATATACGTGAGAGATTCATGGAAGATTTTAGTTTTAAAGCAGTAAAATCGACCTAGCTAACCGAACGATCCCTTGTGGCCCAGTCGGTTACGGCACGTAAGGTTATATGACGGTTCTGTCCAAGATACAGACTCGATTCCTGTCGGAGGATAAATATTTTCTATGAAAATTTCTCGGACATTCAGGACGGTAAATTGTTAATACTGTTTATTATAAATATTTGTATCTATAAAAAGAATGTATAGACAGAAAAATGTCTATATATATATACACACACATATTGCGTATATTTTGGCAGCATGTTATCAGTGAGACGTGTTTCACTGTATAATTTAGACAAGTATTGTCTACTTATTGTCAAGTGGATCCTTTCATATTCACGGACAAGCTTTTTGGTGACATTGAAGGAAGAGTGAAAATCGCCGTGTAGATACATATTATTCTATTCCAAGTACTTTTGACGAAGCACAATGTCACTACCAAAGCATTGTTTATTTCACGACAAATATTTTCAAAGACAAAGACGCCGAATTTATCTGAAAGTGAAAGTTTAACTTACTATCGCTTCAGGGTAGGTAACTAAGTACGGTCTGTCAAGAGTTTTTAAGAAATAAGTATTAAAACTATTAGTGCAAACTTTGATATTTTAAACTATCTATTATACACATTTTAAAACATTTGCGCAGTAAACATAATTAATATTTTAAGGTTTCTTCAATGTTTTTAAAAACCGTTATAAATTACGAATACACATATATATAGATATATACACACATATATAGCAATTATTAGGAGGATTTGATAACTATATTTAATTAATTCGTCGAGTCTGATAGAAACCTCAACAGAATGCAGAAAGCACTGGACGGCCGTTTCGTCCTATATTTGGGACTCATCAGCAGTGCACATCCACTACCGAGAATTGAGACCCTAACTGTTCTAATGGTCCTCGGTGACGAAGGGATTGCAAATCAAACTCAACATAGCGCCGCTCGCACACATATTCCGTGTTGGAACCATACTGCGTTCTCTGTAACCATAAGACTGTGCCCCCTGGAGCCACGACTACTCTCACCAAGCCGCTCACTCTGAAGCATTAGAAGCCGGTTCAAGCAATGATATACACAGATAGTAATTATTAGGAGGATTTGATAATTATATTTAATTAACTCATCGAGTCTGATAGAAACCTCAACAGAAAGCAGAAAGCACTGGACGGCCGTTTCGTCTTATATTTGGGACTCGTAAGCAGTGCGCATCCACTACCGAGAATTGAACTAACCGTCAGGGTTTCAATTCTTGGTATTGGATGCGCACTGCTGAAGAGTCCCAAATATGGGACGAAACGGCCGACCAGTGCTTTCTGCATTCTGTTGAGGTTTCTATCAGATTTGATGAATTAATTATATATATATATATATATATATATATATATATATATTATGTATAGAAAAAATATATTATGTATAGAAAAAAATATGTATAGAAAAACATATTATGTATAGAAAAAAACATATTATGTATAGAAAAACTGAAAACTTTGTTGAGGAGATTTGAAGAGAAGTACAATAAATGAACTCGTTACAGGAAGAGAGAAAATGGCGATTGAAATTGCATTTAAATTTTTGAAGATCATAGATTCCAGGGAAGCAAGAAATTGGAAAAGAGTTCCAGGGGCGGGAATTATGAAACAGAATCTATTATATAGTAGAACTGACCGTTACCTATAGCTAACGATGAGACCAAGTTGTCAGTCTAACAGAACGCACTTCCGGCACTAAGGAGAATAGCTTCTCGGAGCAATTACCATGAACATATTTGTAGAAAAGACAGTGAGAAATGCCAGATTAGGAGAGATTACCTTGCAGACCCTTTTTTGAATTGTGTCAAATATCTCAACATATGTTGTCGAAACACCAGACCAGATGATTTCATTACTAAATTACTATGTGTAATCAGGGAGTTTATATAGCAGTGAAGCGACCATATAAAAGGCATCTTTCATTGCTTGGTTTCCTCCCCACATATTATTCACTAGTCGTAAGTTATATATTTTTTCTGACAGAACATTTTCTTCTACGTACATATGTACCGTATTAAGAGTAAATTTCGTATGTGATATCAAGCAGAAACACATCGTTCTAAATGATCCAGAAGTATGCAGGTGGCTTTAAATCCGATGGTCTGGCTACTAATTGTTTTAGGACGTCAGACTCTTTGATCTTCTTTTTCTCTGTGCCCGGTATCTTCAGGATGTCGGTAATCATTGTCTATCTCCAGTTTCTCGTCTTTTGTTGCTTTCGCCTAAATACTTTTCCGTGATCCATTTACTCAAGATATCTAAGTCGGCTATGAGTAGTTTGTCTCTGTCCATCTTTTACCTTCAAAAAAAGACTTATGAATATCAATTACTTTCAGCTCACCTTTCAACTTTTATGTCCGAGAAATTTCAATTGGCCCTTTATGATGTTAAGTATTCGTCCTTTCTATTTTCACTTTCCCTAAAACACATTACTCAAACGTTCAGCAGATGCTATTCTTAGAATCATTCTGTAGAACTACATTTTTCTCGCTTCTTGTCGCTTCTTCTGCACTGAGGATATTGTCATGCATTACCCGCCATATAGGAGGACTGATATTACGTAACAGTTCAGTATTAATTTACTTGTTTCGAAAGATATGTCCCTGTACCTTTTGAAAGTGTTTCAGTGACGCACATTTTGTCCTCTATCAAAACACTTCTCAGATATTCAAATCGTTGACATTAACTGATTCTAGTATCTCCGGCTCGTAATTTGCATATTGGAATGTTCCTTTTGCTTCTTGCAATTGATGTTCAGACCTTTTTCTTGAATTCCTTCAATATCTTCTGTAGGTTCATTTGTGTCTGTTATCAACAATGTGTCGTCTGCATATCTTATGTTTTTAAGATTGTGACCGCCAATAATGAATCACGGTAAGATTTATAATTTTTTCGGAATCATCTTACTGTATAGGTTGAATATTTCCAGTGAGAAGGCACATCCTTGTCTTCCACACCTTTATATATTTGTACATATATTGAATTCATTTTCTGCACGTATGCAGAAAGGAAGAGGCACGATGGATGGATTCGGAGATCCGAGTTCGAATTCTAGTCAAATCCATTACATACACTTACTCTTGGGAAAAGTATGGGTAAATAGCAGTTCAGACAGGGTGCCTTGGATAGCAACTGGTCTACCGCAGGTAGAAGTGGTAACCATGCGGGGAAAAATCTGCCTCGGCAGTCATGTATTGAAAGATACATGATCGCCTAAGCGTGTATCACGCATGGCACATAACTGACTGATGCAGGAATTTTGATGTCAGTTTAGTTTCTAGATTAGTCTAATATCTTCTCCAAATATGTCAAGATCACCTAGCACTTTCCAACAGTTCTTTGTGACATACATTTTCAAACTTTTTTGTATAAACTAGAAAACCTAGGTATATATCAATTTATATTTGCATTCCTCTTTTGGATATCATTCTGAGCATGAATATAATATTCTTTGTTTCAGTGTCTTTAACTCCGTTCTTGTCCTATTTTTGGTCATATTCTGTTGCGTGCTCTGTTCATTGGATTTTGGGTCATATGATTTGTTGTATGACTCATTAGTCTGATTATCAGATGAATTTATATTTATATTCGTTTGCATCTGGCTTTTTAAGATGTGCTATTAAAATGGATTTCGGTATATCACCCTCATTCTCGATTTCGTTTATTATATCTGTAAACTTGTCAATGTGGAAATCATCTAAGATTGCTTGTGTCTATTACAATTCCAACTGTTTTTTTTTCTTTCTGTTCAATTTGGCCAGTGTTTCTCTCAGTTCAAATTTTAAGATTTCTGGTCTTTTGATATTTGTTGTGTATTGCTTGTTGTCCTTTTTTGTCGTCCAAGACTTCTCCGTTCCTTATCTAAATTATATTTTCTTTCTCTGATATCATTGATCCGTCCTGAGATTTGATGCAACCTGTTGATCAGCGTGTCTTTTGTCCTGTTAGATCTATTATTTTTATGCATATCTGTTTTATCTGTGATATATATTCTGCATATTTGTGAACATTATTCGTTAAGAAATTGCTTCTGTATTTATTCGTAATTTCTTTGTGACGAGTCCTAAATTCTGTGCTGTAAATTGGCATTGTTTTTCTCTTCATTTCATCATGTCGAGAATTTTCCTTCTTTTTTTCTTCGTCTATTATTCTTTGTAGTGACCTTGACTGCTGATGTTACTAAAGCTTCTGCTAATATCTCTCCCTTCGAGTTTCCCTTCACATTGTATCTACATTTAGCGTGTGCTAGAAATGTGGCGACGATGATAGGCCAACATATCCTCCATGATGATAGAATAAGAACACTGTTAATGCTATTTAAGGACGATCCTGGATTTAACAATTTTCCACAGATAAAAATGACCGGTAATGTTTCCATGTAGATGACCATGTTATTGACGATTATCATCTTGGTGCAGTCAGGTTCGTAGCTGCTGTGAAATGTTGTGGGATGATAGTACCTTTTGGAGTTTGAAAGAATCACTACTGAAACTGGTGTAATATAAACGTATTCTTTGCACAATTTCACCCTCATTATGCTCATTATGCTTTCGGTGGAGACAAAGTCAGCTAGTGTAACCCACGATCCCGACCCAGTGTGAATTATAGGAAACAAGAGAAAGACACGCCGCGGGTCTCTATATTGTACATTGGCCAAAATACTCGGCAGATATCAAAAGTATTTTGTCAATGAATGGGCAATATAGTACATCTAACTAAATTACTTTGTAGCCTCCTGTAACAAACACTTCAGATATTGACTGCTGAGGAACTGACTCGGATAGAAATACTAACACAGCGAAATCTTCACCTCATAACATTATGCCATATGTAATAGGCCAATTGCTTGGAAGTAATAAGGTGTTATAAGCTAGGGATTTTGATAATTCAATTTTAAGCTGTGTTTGTGCGCTTGTATATGAGTGTCAAATTTTTTATTATCTCTCGTTCAATCCATTCTGACATTTCCCTCTCTATGATATATCTTCCTACCACATATTTCTCACCTTCTCTCTCTCTTTCGATATTTATATTTTTATGCCATATGCATTCAGAAGAATATAGCTCTCCCGATATTAATTGTGTTATCTTTGAATTGATATGTGTTGTGGATTCCGAGATGAATTCGGTCTCCAAGGAATGACAAACGCAATAATTAAAGATAAGAAATAAAATGTATTGAAACAATCATACAAAGAGTAATACTGTTAGTAAATCCAGGAACGCGGTTAGTAGCAAATACAGATGGATATATACCGTCTCGAAGTAGGACTTCCTTAGAGTCTACGTGCTCTGTAACTGACTTATACAAGAGGTTACCTCACTCTTTCTCCGTTCGTATATTCTCTCACTATCCGTATATCCTCTCTCTGACTGTCTAACTCTGGGCATTTAACAGCAGCAGCCCAGGTACACTGGTAGAGTTCACTTATATGAAAAAGGGGTGGACTCCATAACAATATGGTTTGTAGGGAAAAATGAAAACTGATTTCTTGTTGGCTTATAGTTGGCCTATAGTTTGAATTCAAAGTTGCTCCTCTCTTACGCTGGCTCTCAATCAAATTTCGAGCTAAATCTACCCTGCAATTTAACACACAAATGAGAGAGGTTGATTAACACCTTCCCCTAGTGATCGTGACATAATCGAACGAGAATTGAACTATCTTTGACGATTTCATTCTCTTCGTCGATAAGGCTAACGCTAACCGAACATCCTATCTATCTCCCAGCAGCTAATTAACGTATTTAAAAATATGTATTATTTTCTTATTTATTTTAATTCTATAAACTAAACTATTATTAAAACTGGTTTTCAGTGTAGGAATCATTTGGAAAATTAAATCACAATATATTATTGATACAATAAATACATCTAGTAATTTGAGAAGGCACAGTGGGGTAATAGATAGCGGCTCGGATTGAGGAATTCGAATTACACTCGAACCTATTACATTCACTTACATGCTACTACCCTTGCGAAAGGTATGAGTCCTCTTCTCCCCCTCAGCTATGGATAAATAACAAGATAGACTAGGTTCTATAGCCTTGGATGGCAAGATCATGAAAGATACATGATCGCCTAAGCGTGTATCACGCATGGCGCATAACTGACCATAGACCTTGGATGGCAACTGTTCTGCCGCAGAAAGAAATGGCAACCTACTGCGGGGGAAAATACTGCCTTATCAGTCATGTATCGAAAGATACATGATCGCCTAAGAGTGTATCACGCATGGCACATAACTGACCATAGACCAGATTTTGTAGCCTTGGATGGCAACTGGTCTGCCGCAGAAAGAAATGGCAACCTACTGCGGGGGAAAAATCTGCATTGTCAGTCATATATCGAAAGATACATGATCGCCTAAGCATGTATCACGTATGGGACATAACTAACTAATTCTTAAAAGCTAATGTTCAAAAGAACTATATACCTTTGTTCTACCAGTTCAAATCCTCATAGCAAGTCGCCATGCAACGTAGACAGGTTCGATTCAGCATTACTCCTTCGTATAACATTGGTAATAGGATATTCCACCCAGAGAGATTCTTTCTTAATAGCGTTACACTGTGGAAGAGATTACTGAAAGTATGACTTTCAATTTTCTACCATCTTGACCACTTCAAATCTAGTTTAGGCCGATATATCCCCTACATATCCCCTGCATATGAACTTCTTACTTCCTCGTATTCAGTAACACTTTATCTTGAGTGTTTTTTGGGCATTGTATTGAAGGAAAAATAATATATCTTCTCCAAAAGCCTATTGTTTTTGCTTTAAATGAACGATACATTATTTATTGGTGAAATATCTGTAGTAATATTATTTCAATATTTTGAACAACATTCAAGCGCTCACGGTAAAAAAAAATGAAAAAAAAAAAGATTCAGCTATAAAAAGCTAGCGTTTGATTGGCTGAATTATTCAAATAAGAATAATCCTTTTTCTTCCATCACTGTTAAACCAATATTAACAAATCCTGTATTTTGACACTTCGTATTAATAATTGTGACATATTTTCCTGTTGGTAATTCAAGGAAAGTTTCTGTAAAATCCAAAAGGACATTTTTCTCCTCTGAATATGGCTTTGTCTAAGGTTTTCATCACAGAAAGAATAGCGAGGGAATTTAAGGAACTGATTAAAACTCGTAAAACATCTCGATATTGAAATTAATCAGGAGAAATTAAGCCCGTATTTTGTCTTTAATGAATTCATTAAATAAGCCGAGAAAAAAGGCGTGCAAAGGAAAATCATTGACACTTGAAATAATAAATCATTATGAAAGGTCCAATATGGGATTATGTTTTCTCCCAAGAGATGACAATGAATGCAGGTTTTGAAATTCATTTAATGCTTTTCTCAATTCAGGTTAAAGAGACGCTGCGATTTTAATGTAAAAAAGCCGTTGATATTTTCTTTTATGTTAAAACAAATTGCCCAATCGAGGAATTTGAAATTTTAAGTGAAATGAAGTTGGAATTTAATATTTTGGGCCCGCCAAAATTCATTTGAGATTCAATATAATGCAGTTTTTTTTTCATTAATAGTTTTTGTGTAAGTTTTATATTAATACAAACACGTAACAAATATATTTATCCATTAATATTACTGTTATATATTTAGATTGAAAAGTGTTTCTATCTATCAACAAAATATTATATATAAAATAAAGTGTATGTGTGTGTGTTTGTGCGTGTATGTGTCCAAGTAACTCCTCCGCTCCCACTGGTTCGATTTCAAAGATTCATAGCTTATTCAAAAGCACTTGAAATGTTAGGCGTAGGGAACGATTTAGGTTTGACAGATTAGGCGAGGATAAATATATATATATTAATATATTATACTAGCCACTATCGTTGCTTTCATGGTTCAAGGAAAGTATCCCTTATTTTCCTTTTGTATCCAAAAAGGTAGTGCACGTTTTACTATTACTAGCTTAGAAGCCACCCTAAGCATTTAAGCTAGCCCCTGTGAAGGACTCTTGATTTGGCCATCATCACAATAGCTAGGGAAGTGTAGATACAATAGGCATCAATAAAGTACTGACGAACTCAAAATTAATGTTTAAGATTACCTTTTAAAAATTCAACTATAATTATTTTGCTGCCACTTAATTTAAAGATGATTTGGCGTAGGTAGATCCTTGTTTTCCGTACAAACAATTATTTTAAATTCATGGGTGACAGAACAGGGGAAATTTATAAGATCAAATCAATATAGTGTAAAAATGGGAAAATAGAAATTACAATTCATTATATACTCAACATGCTAGACAAAAATAATAGCTAATTAAGTAGAACTTCTTGTTTTTTCTCTTTCATCACCATATTTGTATATGAACGCACAACTTTTAAAAATTTAAAATCAAACTCAGCGTTGCTACTGCGCGCTCCAAAAACAATAACTCATTTTCGGATACAACAATACATATATTTTCGTTGTCCTCTTATTACTAAGAGAAAAAACAAGAACAACATCTATTCTATACCTGAAGATGTCTGTAGGAACAGACGAAAGCTTGTAGTAAAAATAAGAACTAATACGACAGAAATTTATAGAAACAAGGGTCATTTCATTCATAACGGATTCGGATGTTTTTGTATATTATTGGAATTGTTTGCGATGATGGATTTCTCGCCAATTAAATCATTAACCTTTGCATTAGTTTTTGTGTGAATAATTCATGAATTTGTAAATTGATTGCACGTTTATCGTAATATATATATATATATATATATATATATATATATATATATATATCAGTTAATCCTATTAGTTCAAACTTTATTTTAGTGGATACCCGTCTCTGAAGAGACGACTCGTTTTTATTTTAAACAGTGTTTGTTACGTCTATCGATTAAAATATAATAATGAAAAATATCGGAGAGCATATTTTCTTTGCTACGTTTTGTATATTTTATATTCAGGTTTAATTCGAAATAATTTTAGTATTAATCAACACACAGACAAATGTATGTGTGTGTGTGTGTGTGTGTATGTGCGTGTGTATGTGCGTGTGTCATTTTAATACAACAGCGAGAATTAGAAATATCCGTTTATTAACAAAAATCCTTTTACTTAACTTTTACCAATATTTTAATATTTATGTTCGTAATTTCTAAAACATTTTCTGTGGTCATTCAAGATGGACACGCATATTGGAGCAGTCCCACCCAGTCCTGATATGCACACCATATTCAAAGAACAAATGCAATAATTATGATCCACAGGAGGGAATGCAATATTACCTGCTTTTATTGATTGATGAAAAACTGATATTTCTCAAAATAAATTCATTTATATATTTTACGAAATTTAAATTTGTAACTCAGTATTAAGTCAGACTGACATTGAGACACGAACTACAGACTCCAATCGATGTGGGATGGAGAAATACAACTTAAGATTTTTCTATCATGAATGTTGTAAAACAATACAACCAACACAATGCATTTGCAAGTCCGTTGGCGTTTTACTATGCACACAAATTTTCACCTATATTTTTGATTATGCTAATGTCTAGACGTTCAGCAGGCCAGTCATGTAATACTACACTGTAAACGACATTGAGAAATTTATTTTTTATACACAAGTTAAAGCATCAGTTTGGTAACATTTCGCCTTCTGCTGTATTTGGAAAGATATTGATACTCACTGAACTTAAGACGATTACTTGCTTACTTTTTTTATGCATTCTTCTAATTGAAATTATTATCACGGGGCCCAAATATTAGTCATTGCATCATGTAGATAAATTACGTGTAAATAATCAACAATGATTTTTCTTTTATAGGTATTACATAAGTAGTGAAGCAATCATTCTAAGTAACGCCGTTAATCGAAATGAGTGATAACTAATTTGTTGCGTATCTGGAAATATGTAGGACATTCGCAAAATAATATATTGTTTACTGTTCTGTGTTCCATCTATTTTTATTACCTTTCTTCTGATATTCCTTTTTTGTGTAATGCTAAACAATTAAATCCCCATCGCTGAGTTGCTGCCATTCTTGTATATTTTGTACTGTTTATTGGGCTCATTTGTCTTCAGTAACTTTCTCTTGTATTAGAATCCATTTTGTTTTTATTTTCGCCACTGTATATAACTTTGGCCAATTTGTATTTATCCCATAGCAGATATCGTACATACTCGACTATAATACGAGTTTTTGTGATATTTTTTTTACGCAAAAATGGTTGAGACACTATACACAGTTATGTTTAGATCAAGAAAGTAAAAAAAACAAAAAACATTTAGACATAAATGAGAACAAAATACTGTATCTAAATCAGGTTCTCAGATATTTTACGATAACTGTTTTTTATCCCCATTTTGAGGTACCTTTGTACATAAAGAAAGAAGGACATTTCTTTGCTATAAAACATGCCCAGGATGATGCCCGGTACTAAATATTTGACTACTAAAGGCTTTCTAGTATTGCTCAGAATTTGGGGTCTCATTGTGCAGGAGTTATGTACAAAAATCAGGTTTACCCAAAAACTCAGGGATCAGACTATACATGAAGTCGACGTATACACGATTATATACGGTATTTTTCTGTGCTTTTGCTTTATTCGATGTTTTTCGCGGCACTTCATCTATTTAGATAACGTTTACGCAGTATCCCTTTAAGTTTTATATTCACTAGTATTTCTAATTTCATTCATTATTTTGCGAGATCTCTATATATAAAAGACAGGATGTGTGTGTGTGTGTGTGTGTGTGTGTGTGTGTGTGTGTGTGTGTGTGTGTAACGAATGCACGCCCGCAATTTTCGACGGATTTGCACCGAAATTTACACGCACATGCTCTAAGTTAGCGGGAAGTCCAAGACCGACTTTGCATTTCCCAACTCTCATCGCTAGTGGAAATAATCGATTGTTCTTATGCTTCTACGGCAGTTTTCATGTAGTTTGCGGACATTTTCCTACTGGCCAGAGTGAGGGCCTATAGCATGTTGCCACGAATAGGCAGGAAGATTCTATTGCTCAGCGTGAGAGCCAACAGCTGATTGACACGAATGTTAACTAGCATGCTAGCATGCAAAAAAATCGATAGCTGCATTCGTCACAAGTGGGAAAAATTTAAATCTGCATGGCACTTTACTCCAATTGGCTCATTCGCTTGCTTAAACTCAACGTTGATTCTCATTCCACAGAAGTGGGTTGGGTGTGAAAAAGTATGTGTTAACATTCTTTTTTCATTCGGTTTTTCCAGTTACAAGTCCTTTTTTAAAGCTGATCGTTTTATGTTCATTTTATTTAGTTCTTTTTTTAACAGATTTAATGTTAAGTATAGAGCTTCGAAAAAATTCGCAGTGTGAGATAGGCAAGAAGTAAGGCATGTAGCTACATCAGCACGACAAAGGGCACTCCTTTAAAGGCAAGGAAGGGCAATTTAATTAAAGTGATAGCGATTGCTGTATGAATCGTTCGATTTTTGAATCAAGCACGGGCAACGCCGACCATGGACCAGTGTTAGATGCTATTGTTAGATTCGAAAACCAGTTGTTTTTCTAACAAATCGCCTATCATCGTTACGACCTATTTTAATATAATTTGGACAGCCTGTCTTTATATTCCACACACTGCTTAGTAATTTCACGTTGAACAATTCTTTGTGACATTTCGATAACTTATCTCCAAACTAACTCAGCTGATTGTTAAATTTTAATACGACTTTTGACTTATGTAATAATTTGACTTAATGAGAATTATTCGTTTGTCTTTATATTCAAGTGGCTCAACATTTTTGCATACCTTATTTTCGTAATCAACACAAATCTCCATTTGTACCCCCTCAATGTGAATCGAACAAAGGGCAAGAACACAGATACCACACCTAAAAGTACCTTATTGAATACTCATATATTATTAGTAAAGAATTAAAGAAACCATTTTTTATAGAGGTGGCAAATCTATGTTAAAATGGCTGATAATGTCTTTCTGATTTACTAGAAGACCTCATTTATTTATACTGTGATATCCAAATTATTTAGCATTTCATTCAAAATTACAGAATACTTATTCATTTATCTGAAAACATTTTCATTGCTATCTGCATTATTCGAGTTGAAACAGCTACAATCTATATTTATTGCATGATAGAAGACTTTCTATGAGGTTTGATCACATTATGTAATAAAATTGTGTTTGAACACTTAATTATCTATCTATCTATCTATCTATCTATTCGTTTACGTCTTAATCTATCTATCTATCTATCTATCTTTATTTATCTAAGATCTATCATCTATCTCAGTCTGTCCTTGGCTATCTATCTAACTATCTATTTTCTATCTATCTATCTATACCTGTCCATATCTATTTTCAGTAATCAATCTATCTATCTATCTAAATCTATCTATCTATCTATTTGTATCTATCATTTAGAGTTAATGAATCGATAAAACTAGGAACCAAACTCCCCCAAAATAATTAAATGCAGATACCATCCGCTTTAGTAAATTTGTTTAATTACCAAATTTATTGAAATACTGACATATCATTTATTAGTAAAGAATTTTAAAAAAACCATTTTTTTAGACTTTTCTGCATTAAATCTGGAAATTTGTTACAAAAATGGCAAAAAAGAGTTGGGAAATTTAGCATTCATCAAATAATTTTCTGATTTAAACAGATAAGAAACCTACGAAAGACATAAAAATTTGCACAGGACAACAATAATGTGGAGGACCATGGTGATAAGAAAAATGTCTTTTAAATCATTAAAATTAATATATTTAACGAGATCCAAAAAGATCCAAGTACAGTAATATGCATGAAGACATTATCCGAGGTATCCAATTTAATTAAAGCAATAAAAATAGACATAGCTAAAAATGTCGCAAAGGAAAAACAACAATTACATTAACTGGCAATAAGAAATTTGGAGGAAGAAAGAAAATAAATCAAAAGTCAAATGGAATTAACCAACCTGTTGTCGGATCCTCGATTGAGGAAGTAAATAGTTTATGCTGACTAACTGAAGGAACATGGAGAAGAAAATACATGTGTATCGATAATATATTGAGACAGTTATACATCTTGCTGAAGAAATCCCATTCAGTCTTAAAATTCATTCGGTCTGTTTGAAGAAGAAAGGTTGCCTGATTTAATGAATATTGTTTCAAAGATTTTAAACAATAGAATATGATCCGCATATTCGAGAACATGTCCTCTCGGAAGGACGATACATACAATTTGTATATGGTATTCTTTATGAAATGGATAAAGTCCAATTATTTTAACCATTTTTTGTTATACATTCTTTTTATAGATAGAGATCTATCTGTTTTCTAATCGGTATCATTTATCTATCGAGAAATTTTCTCAGTCGATTCGAACCTTTTCTTTTATCTATCGGTTATTATGAGTAAACAGAGCATTTATAAATATTTCTAAAAAAAAGAATCAAAAAATCTAAATAATTATCTACTTTTGTCCATATCATAATGTATGTTTACATTTGATACGTCATAAGCAGTAAATGTACGTGAGAGATTCATAGAAGATTGAAGTTGAAATACTATCTCAGTAACCGAAAATTTCATGGACAACATTCGGTTAAATCTATCTATCATTTAGGTTCGTATCTTGTCGGAGGACGAATATTTTCTGTGAAAATTTCTCGGATATTCAGGCCGGTAAATGTTGTTTAATACTGTTTATTATAAACAGAGCATTTACTTCAATATTTGTATCTATAAAAAAAATGTAGAAACATAAAAATGTCTTAAAATAAGGTAATCTGCAATTGTTGAATTCTACGAATTTCCGGTCATTTTAGGATACCTTGATTAATGAAAATATTACATTTTAGATGTTTTATGGGATTGTTTCTTTTTGAATTTACTAATATTCACTAAAATGTAATATTAAATTTAAATGATCGAAAAGGATTCATGTTCTTTGACAAGCTGCATTTTTGGTGTTCATTCTTAATAAGCAAAAAACGCTCGTAGAATTTGATACTCGCAAGCCATATTAAGGATAAGAGAAGCAGAGAGGAAACTGAACTGCGAGCAGCCTACATAACGACCCTATGTAAATGAATTGCCGAATGCGAAGGTATAAGCTCTGCTTAGGTCTACAACGGATACAACAGTATGGATAATCTTAATCACTGACGGCACATAAAGATAAGTGTAGCAGAAATTTTGCCATATGCTTAGATTAATGAAATACTTTATTTCGGACATCTTAACAAATTCCTTTTCTGTTTTATGATCCAAACCATTTGACTAATTTGTAGTAGATTTTGATCGAGTGATTGTATTTTATGGCTTATTATATGATCGTAAAGCTAGAGAATATTTTTGGATTTTCAGAATTTTGGAAAGATAATAACGATTTCCTCATAAAAATCCTACTGTTTAACCCATACCTGGGGGAAAGATTGATTCCTACCTTTCCCAAAGGTATGTGCGTGAAAGTGAATGTAACGAACCCGACTGGAATTAGAACTCGGCCCTCCGATTTCTAATTGCCAGATGTTATCCATTAAACCACCCGCACATACAAGCTCACAGCAGTCATCCATCAAGGGTGAACGATGCTGAATTTCGGTTTTAGGATGTACACCGATCTTTTAATCTAAGCCTTAATTGTTAGTAGCACTTACAGAAGTAACTAGCAGTAGAGCCCGGCGTTGCCCGGGGATGTAACAGTAAGCGATAGATCAAGTATCGACTATCATAAAGACTGAAAAATAAAATTGACAATGATTATTGTTTAAGGTTGACGAACACACATGTCTTAATTATTTTTTTGTTGTTTTGTTTTTTGTTTCTGTTTACGAATTGGTCAAACCCAAACTCAAACAAAAACATTGTTTCCAATCGTTATGAGTCTATCGATTGAATAGAATTTTATTATAAACAATTGTCTTGTAAATGGAATTTTTAAAGCATTCTGAATGTAAAAATAAAGAAAAAAGTGTGCAAGACAATAAGAAACACTACCTGCCAAAAAAAAAAAGTGAACTTTTGTTGAAATCGGTTGAAAAATGTAGGAAATCTGATCCCATATATAAACGAACACACAAACAACCTGGGTTTTATAAGTCTAACTCGATATGAGTTGTCCCCCTTTCATTCTGGCGACAGAACCGTGTTTTATCGTGTTTTCAAATTGATTTTATGCAAAACAATTGTGTTTTTTCCAATTTTTGGCGCTGTCAGAACCACCACAAGGAAATTTTACGCAGTCCTATGAAGTTTTGTTAAAATCGGTTGAAAAATGTAGGAAATCCGATCCAATATATAAACGTACAGACACACACACACACACAATCTGCGTTTTATAATAAGTAAGATACTACTTGTAGTAATAGTAATTGAATTAATAGTGGTTTGGTATTCACTGTTGATTTGATTCACAAAAAGTCTTAATAGCAGATAAATTATAAGATTGTTTTTTTTTATTATTATTTAAATTCCCAAATATGCCGTTACTACATTTTTGGCAAAATATTCTTAGCCGTTGTTGCATTTTCGAAAATGTCTGAGCTGCATGAGAGATACGAAAAAATTACTTATCTAAGCCAATTATTGCGTTCCTTATTTATCGGTTATAGGATTTCGAATTACATATTTTGTGGATTTAATTTTTTTAAAGTTGTTTTCTCAGAAAGCAATGGTGATTTTCTACACATAAATACCCTCATTAGTGCTTATCTCTTGAGTATATTATTTACTGTCTTTGACAGTTAGGTAACACTCAGGTCAGCGTAGCAAATAAATTTTTCGATAATTTTCTTCACATTTGTTACCAGCGCAATTATCAGTTTCTTTGTTATAAAACACATCGCAGAAAGGATTGTAGAAACAGAACTGGTTTTGGGGGAATTAATATCAAAATAGGATTTTCATGGATTAAGAAAAAAATAGAAATAAATAAATCCAGCTTGTATATTATATATATATATATATATATATATATATATATATATATGAAAGCATAAACAAGAAGATGATTTGCCATGCGTAAATTGCTACAGTGCTATATTTGTGGCTATACATCTTTCATGGCGGAGGGGATGAGCTTTTATTTGCTCGAGCGAAAGAAGAGGTAAAGCCAAAGTCTATATCTGGTTTTTCGGAGCAAGAATTTGTGAGTCTCCACGAAAGAGATAAAACATTCTCCGTTCGCACATGCCAATCTATTTGTATATTTTCAGTAGTGACATGGATAGTTTATGGGGCAAAAGTCAAGCGAATAACAACGTTTAACAAAGATGGCGTCTCGCATTGGAGAAGAATAGTTAGTTAGTGACAAACCAATGCACATGCGCACACGTAAAACAAATACAAATATTACTTTCGGGTACAAAACGCAGAACGGATAACGTTAAGGAATCTTCCCAAAATAAGAATAATCATATAAATCACCAATAAATGCATATACAAGTCGGTTTAGAATGTGCATCTGCACATTATTTTTTTAAATAATAGTGATGAATGCTGCTATATTATACACTTACATACTACATTTCAAAATCATTGAAGATAGTATTATGTTACCAGCAAACATACGTATTATTTTATTTATATTTGCACCAAATTAGAACGAAGAATTTTCAATTGCCTATTTCTCCGTTAGTTCTTACGTTGGTTACAGCTTGCCATAAGACCGGGCATTACTCCAGGTAAATAATAGACGGTACCGTTTTGATCGTGAAATCAGACAGAAAAATAATATGTAAGAGAAGAGGAACCGGAGAGCCGAGTTCGAATTCCAGACGAATCCATTACATTCTCTTACGTGCTAATACGAAAGGTATGAATTCAGCTATAGGTAAATAGTAGGAAAGACCTGATTCTATAGCCCTGGATGGCAATTGGTCTACTGCAGAAAGAAATGGTAACCTACTGCGGGCAAAAAATATGTCTTGTCATTCATGTTTCGAAAGATACGTGATCGTCTAATCGTGTATCACGAATGGCACATAACGGACTGAGATAAGCAAAGCATGCATACAAGCAATAATGGCATACAAAATTTCCTGCGACCGAGTCTATAAAGGGATGATATCTTTAGGAACCTATTCTGCTTATTTTCTTTTCAATCTGAGAATGGAAACTGTTGTGGATTCCGGGTTGAAATCCGGTACCAATAAATAACAAACGCCAGGAATGAATATATGAAAATAATGTATTAACGTAATAATAATAACTGGTAAAGCAGGTTAGTAGTTCCAGGAATACGGGTTAGTAGCTAAAATATATATACAGTCTTTGGTATTGAAGTATCGCTGTATAACTTCTTACTGAGTCTATGTGCTCGCTCACAGTGACTCCTACAACGCTGTTACCTCACTCTCACTCTTCCGGTTACCTACAACCTTTTACTCTGTCACTCTGGACTCGACTCGACTCGACTCTGTTCGCTCCGGTCTTCCTGTAGCAGTAGTATATGTATATAATGGGTGAGTATATTTGTATAAAAAGGTGTGGACCCCTCAACAGAAATACATCACTTCATAGTATTAAAAAGAATTGAACCGTTTTGATAATTAAAAACATTTATTTATTAAGATATTTCCAAATAGAACTTCTGTTCTCATCTTATTTTTGTTCATATGTATGATGATTTTTATGCTTTTTGTGTCATTAGTTGTCTTATGGTTTCTTAACCACAGTTAAACTGAATGGCTGCCGTCCCAAAGATCCAATGGAAGACTTATCAAATTTATGACGAGAATATTTTCTTCATTTTTAACTTTTGACGGTTTCTTTTGTCAGAATAAATTATGTTAATCACAGGAAACCCTATTTCAGCCATCACGGAACTCACAGGAATACTATTAATTATATTTTTAGCTCTTTGGAATATTTCGGGTGCAAAATGTTTATGGTAATTTCTGATTACGTTATCAATGTAATCACGGAAATCATAAACAGATATCTCATAGCGAAATACTTTGCCAAATTCCGGTAACTTCTCTTCAGCATCTTTCCAAGTAAATACAGCTTCTTTCATATTCCAAGAATCTGGCTACACAATAACTTGTAGGATTTATGAATTGTAATTAAATTGTAGGATTTATGCTATCTTGCTTAGAGGGCATGTGTCTATTAGAGTTTTACTAGACGCGCACACGAGGGTAGCGTAACTAACATTGTACCTATATCATCGGCTATTAATATATAAGATTATTTTCGGATAATCTTACAACCGGTTCGTTAAGCATTTACAATTTTAAGAATCGGTTTCTGCGAACCGGTAGGTTGAAACCACTGCACACAGGGTGTCCCAAAAGGCGTGACGGTATATAAAAGTGACAATGCAACATACGATGACAATGTTATTAATTTGATGAAATTATGAAAATAATTAAATGGAAATTTAATTCAAATAACAATGAAAAATAACGTTTAAAATGATAAGAAATATTACGCCACCCATTATGAGATGATGAATAAAATCTTCATTAGCTATAGAATTTATAGGGCTATGTTAAGCCTCTGCTCCTAAGCTATTGATTCTATTTTCTGTATTCTATTTTCTGTGCAAATTATTGATTCAAAAGTCTGATTTTTCACGTCGAATTCACTATATTATGCCCTCTGTATGAATATAATGGAATATTGATATTCAAATTAAATTTCCTTTGTTGTTCCGTTGTAAAATTATCCATAATAAAATTCTAGACATTCAACTTTCTAAATTTTGAAAAATAAAAGAAATATATATATTCCTTGAATATTTATCAAATATCAAAAACCCTCAGAGACTTTTTAGTACAACCTGTAATAATAAGAAAGAAAGCAAGAAAGAAAGGGAAGATAAATGAAATAATATCGCTGAAGCGAAACGGAAGTCCACGTCTGCTTAAGTAAAATGAAAATAAACCTTATCAGTTTTGAAGTTTTTATCTGTACTCTATTATTCCTTGAAATAATAACCTGCATTCATATTTACAACTGGTATTAAATATTTTTGTTAAATTTTCAACTATGGGAATTTACACGGGAAATTTATTGTCGTGGGTTTCGCAATGATCTTATAAAGCAATAATTACGATTCATCAAAAATTCATATAGGACAACTTTGAAATTTCCCTGGTTACTGCGTGTTCAAATTATTACCACATATATGTTTTGAATGTACCAGGCAAATTTAAGGACAAGCGCCAAGCAAAACCCGACGATACTATCTTCAATATAATTATGAAAATATTGGAAAATGCTGGATGATATTGAGGCCTGACGCTAAAGAATTGCTGCAATCGAAATGTAATCCCGTTATCGGAAAATATCAGTTTATTTGTGCACTTCAGCATCCATATACGATAGCTGCTGCTCGAAATTAAAAAGTGGGGAAAGCGAAGAGTGTCATGTAGGCTTTATTCCACTTTGCGTTGATGGAGGTGTGCCATTAGCTGTCCAAACGTTTCCTCTTTTCTGTAGCTTGAACATTATCCTGTCAACTTCAGTTGCCCTTGAGCGAAGTATTTAAACCAAGACTAATAGTAGATAAGACATGTCTCTCCTAAATACTGTCAAGGCAAATGAAAGCGTCTTTCTTCTCCCATATCGTTTATTCATACAGTCGACAAGTTCCCTTCATCCTTTTTGATGGCAAAGGATAAGAACTTACATGAAGAGAATTGAATAAATTCTATCAAATTAATAAATAAAATGTTAGGAAATGCACTGACAAAAATATGATATCTAGTCTGGAGAATGATCATTTATTTAACACGCAACGAAATTCTGTGTTCTGCAAATCGAGTAGTTTCTTCGATGTCCAAAGCTGCCAACTCGTGAGTTGCATTAAATGGCTGAAATATTTTGAAACGAAATATTTTCATTATTAAATCATGTCTAGTTTTAGTCATTTTTTAATCTTTTACTACAATCTGATTCTTGTATATTCTTAACAGCCATACCTCCTGAAACGTTATGATTAAAAATAAAAGACGACGAAGACGACAAAAATAGGGGTAATAGTAAAAGTACTTCGACTCAAAAGATAAAATCACTTAAGACAATTACTAAACTGCTCGACACTCTAAACAATATTATAATTATTTTGTATATGGATGTAAATCCCAGTCCATACTTTACTTGGCTCAATCCGGAAATATATTGCACGTAAACAACAAACTCGAAATAGCAGTTAGAATGAAATACCAGTTTAAATCTTGTCGACGGTTTTTTTTCTTTTATCTCAATAAATTACCCAGCACATATTTCCATTAGCCGTGTTACTTAGAGCGATTACTTAGCTACTTTTGTAAATGTAAAAACTGTCCTAGTTGACAATAATAGAAGTGACAGATGGCTATAAAATGTGACTGTTGATTATTTACGGTCTAAGCTGCTTAAATAATGCACTAGCTATAGGATGCATCATATGGCAATAGTTATGAATAAAGTGATGTACAAAAATAAGTAATCATTTTAAGTTTTCTGAATATCAGTACTCCTATTTTGCGCCATTTCTGAATTTAACGATTAGTGACTTTCTATTACGCATGTTTTTGAAAATTGCATCCACGAGATGAACAAATATATTCATGGAAATCATTTCAATAAAGCGACATCAAGCTTCAAGTCAGTGCAATGCGTGATACACGCTTAGGCGATCATGTAATCTTTCGATACATGACTGACGAGGCAGATTTTTCCCGCAGTAGGCTGTCATTTCTTGCTGCGTAGACCAGTTGCCATCTCGGTCTGTCCTGCTATTTACCGATAGCTGGGAGAGAAGAAGAGCATTCATACCTTTCACGTAAGTGTATGTAATGAACTCGACTGGGATTCGAACTCGGTTCTCCGATTACTCAGTCTTAGCCCCTACCCATTATTCCACCGTACCTACGGTAATAAAGTGACACCCACTTTAATTATCTTATTTAGTACTAAAAAAGGGCGCGATTTTTGGTGTGAATATATAACGCTATGATCAGAGATTTAGTCTCTTCTTGTTACCTATGCCTGGATTTTTATATAAGAATCTGAAATTACAGATATAGGAATGCTGGTATTATGACTCATCAGAAATTAGACGAATATGGAAAAATTGTCACAGGTGTAAAAAGTGTGGCAAGTATCCGTACTCAAGCAATCCTGTTTATTTTCCAGATTACTCCTTCCTGAGAATTAGACCAGATAAAGTATTCAGTGTTGAGCATGCTGGGGATGTTGTAAGGAATTATGTTTTACTGGTGGGTAAACGAGAGGAAACGTATGGAATAAATATAGAGTATCATAAAGTGGATTATCATAAAGTGGATTATCCCAATGTTTTATACAAAACTGGTAAATATACAAAAGAAAACTTAGCATGATTAAACATGATTTATGTTGAATATATTCTTCAGAAATCGAGTTTTCTGAGTAACACAAGTGGTTCAAGAATCGCTATGAAGAACTGCATAATGACGCAAGAGGTGAGTGTTCATAACCGCAAAGAACGGGTGTAGAGATATATAAAGAGAGTGATCCATGGTACGATTAGATCGACGATTAGGAATGAAAATACAAGAACGAAATATAAGTAAAGAAACATAGAAGCAGTCTCTAAGAAAGGATTTGAGAAGGGGAAGAATTTCCATATATTTAATCAATCTGATCTTAATACGTTACTTTCCAGGAGAGCCCTGTAGTTCTACACAGAATCAACCATAAAAAGCCAGCGTATGGAATTAGAGAATACTAAATACTTTAAATACCTCGGTGCATGAAGCAGTTATGAAAAAAGGATTAAACCTTAACTGCAAGAAGACAGAATTCATGTTTGTTAAGAAAACGATGAGTCCAAAATGCAAATTGCAAATCAGAGATGCCAAAACCAAGCAAGTACACAAATTTAAAAAATTGTTTTAACAAAGAACGGAAGGTGCGTTACTGAAATCCGAAGGCTAATTTGAATAGCCAAAGATACATTCCAAAAGCTAAACAGTTGAGAAACAGAACAACTTTGATAGAGACAAAGAAAAATGTGCTGAATTGTTACGTGATAGTTGTCTTCCTACATGAGAGTGAATGCTGGATAATCTCCTCAAAGATGAAGATTCGATGAACGAGAAATGTGGTTTTATCGAAGGATGCTGAGGAGACCATTGATCGAACTTGTGAGCAAAGACGAATCTTTAAAGAAAATGGAAACAAAAAGGAAACATATAGTTAACATCAGGAAGAGGCAGTTGTAATTTCTAGAGCACAAAATGAGTAAAGAGGACTTGGAAAATATGAAGGGCTGATTAGTGGCAAGAATGCATACTTAGTGAGCTTGAGTAAATGTATGGCGGAACAGGGTTTAGGAGAGATAAGAAAGAGAAATTTTATTAAGCACTACAATGGACAGGAAGTTATGGAGAGCCATGATCGACTGCGACCTGAGGGGACATGGCCCATAGAAGTGTAGGAGATAAAGATGTTAAATAGAGAATAGGTTACACTATGTTTAGTGTAACACAAGACGACAAAACGCTGCAAAACCAAAACATTAACCGACAAAGTCTTACATGTACTCATCATATCGAGACTTTCCCATGTGTATCTTACATGGCAACATACCTGTCCATAAATAAATGAACGTTCAGCACAAATAATTCATTATTGCCTACCAGCAAATATAGCCTGTAGGTCTTAAGATCCCTCTTCTTTTAACCTTGTGAACTGGAGCAACAATATTACACATATACAACAAAACGTGATGTCTTTCGACATCATCAACGAATAAAACACAAAACGTAATGTATTTCAGCATCAGCAAAGAATAAAACACAAAGCTCATTCAACAACAGCAACGAATAAAACACAAAAACATAAGTTTTTTTCAATATCAGCAACGAGTAAAACACAAAACTTAAGGTCTTTCGACATCTGCAAAGAATAAGACACAAAAGGTAAGGTTTTTCAACGTTTGCAACGAATAAAACACAAGACTTAAGGTCTTTCAACATCTTCAACTAAGAAAAAAGAAAACGAAAGGTCTTTCAACATCTGCAAAGAATAAAACACAAAACGTAAGTCTTTCAACATCAGCAACGAATAAAACACAAAACGTAAGGTCTTTCAACATCAGCAACGAATAAAACACAAAATGTAAGGTCTTTCAACATCTGCAAAGAATAAAACACAAAACGAAATGTCTTATAACATCTGCAACGCATAAAACATAATAGGTAATGTCTTTCAACGTTTGCAACGAATAAAACACAAAACGAAAGGTCTTTCAACACCTGTAACGAATCAAACACAAAACGTAAGGTCTTTCAACATCTGCAACGAATAAAATACAAAACGTAAGGTCTTTCAACATCTGCAACGAATAAAACTCAAAAGGTAAGGTCTTTCAACATTTGCAACGAATAAAACACAAGAGTTAATGTATTTCAACACCTGTAACGAATCAAACACAAAATGTAAGGTCTTTCAACATCAGCAACGAATAAAACACAAAAGGTAAGGTCTTTCAACATCTGCAACGAATAAAACACAAAACGTATTGTCTTTCAATATCAGCAACGAATAAAATATCACATGTAAAACCAAGATAAAGACAGAATCATGATGCTAATTTACTACCCGATTTAAAAAAAAATGATCAATATAGTGGAGAGTAATTGAATGTAATGGAGTTGAGAGCATTATTTTCATGAATCTGTTTAAAGAGGAATATTGATAAATTCCAAACGCCGGTAGCACTGGCTGCTCGGTGAATGAATACGGAATGTTCCCTGATACCGTAACAAATATTGATCAGATAGAAACGATAGTGAACAGCTGAGAAAACGTTGCTTACGCAAGGCCATTCCGGAAATTAATTTGAAACCATGAATATATTATGTTGGTGCAAAAATAATGACGTAATAATGTCGTTTTTTGACGTTACGTCAAAAACGACATTATTGCGTCATTATTCTTGCACCAACCTAATATATTGTCATAATGGTTAAATTATTATTTCTTTTACCCGTAAATCGGTGTCCTGATAATAACAAAAATGGTGTCGAATCGATCCATGATTCCTTAAAGAGTTATATTTTTTCTATTTACAAATAATTTTGAAAGTGTGTCTACCTCATGTATAACTTGATCTTTTTTTCTCAATATGTTCTTTAGTATTCTTAATTTTTAATTAGAATAATTTACAAAGTTTTAAATATTTTACAATTTTATTTAGCTGACATTATTACTGAGTAAAACTATATTTACTAAACATAAATGGAAAACTTCCTATAATTTAGCGATCAGTAGTATTTTATTTCAGTCTGTGTAAAGATTCCAATATTTGTAAATACGGACGTCCATACAGGGGATTATGAGAAAATAAGAATGGCAACTATAAAAAATCTCAGTTCCTAGAAGTATATTTTGGAATGCTAATGGATCAGACTAACGCAACATTCTTGCTTTCTTACTATTTTTAATGATTTTATTAACGATATTTTCTTTGATCTCATATTTTTAAAAACATGATCTCAGGGTTTGTGGGGAATTATCCAGTAAAGATGGATACTAAGGCACTATTTAAATGACTGTTATTTTAGTAAAAATAGGATTTCCTTTTTTTTTAATAAGTTTTGTATCTTTGCACTTATTACAAATTCCTCAAGCTACAGCAATTTCAAAATCGCCAAAGTATTATGTGTTATAAAGATCAAGAAAAAACCCTGTCAAATCGACCTATGAATTCTTAAAATGTTTATGAATAATCAAGAGAAATATCCCCATGTTTTTTTACTCTCCTCTTTGAGAGAGCTATTCCTGTTTACTGGGACTATGAAAGGACAGTCTACGCAATCCTTGTATTCTCAGTTGAATATAGCCTTCTTAAAGCTTACACCTGCAGACTTTTATCATTACACTGTTATTTGTACTTTGTTTTCAATTTACAAGTTTGAATCAGTGCTTATCTTATGGATAACTGTGGATAACTTTTATTGAATTTCTTTCTAAATACATAACATTTGAGGGACACTATTGATATTATGATTGACAGATATACATCTTTGTATTTTTACAGGCTTCAAAGATGTTACTGTTCTATTATTTACGGTTAGCTGAATTTTTGTTTCTCCGGTTATCTGAATTTTTGTTTATATATATATATATATATATATATATATATATATATATATATATAAAAAAAAAACAAAAATTCAGATAACCGGAGAAACAAAACTCACGTTTATCCAACCAAATATGTTAGCTCTATCTCTGATAATGAGCTATTTCTAATAAGTACCGCGCATATAATATATAAATAATTATACGTATGTGTTGTGGTAGGATCCACCTAATTTGCATAGTGGAGTACCGACCATATAAATATGGTTGGTACCGGGAAGAGAGGGAGGAATCAAGAGATTCAACCAGAGACTCTGCCCGACCGCGACTCAGTCAACACATTCTCCAGGAACGGTCTTACCAGGAATATACAAAAGACTCTATGTAAATATTGTGTACACTTTCTTGTTTCAATACATTTTGTTCTAAGTACATTTTGTGTTGCATTATTATTCCATGCATTAGTCAAGTTTCAACAATATATATATTCATTTATATTGATATACACTTGGCCTTGTGCTACATCTAAGCTACGATTGGAAAATCATTACATATATATATATATATACATATATTAAATGCTTTAATTTCTTATCAATCTCGTTCGTAGTGAATTGTTTATATCGTCGAACTTACACAAAACATATTCCTGTTGGTATATTTTTTCTTTTCCTAAACCACAGCAAGTAAGAATGTCGCAATCTGTGCAGGTGAAGAAATTCCCTGATTTAGTCAACTAGCTCTATAAATTTGACATATGTTTTTTTTTTTTTTTAATCAAAGTTAGGGAAATGCTTGTTGTTCCTAATAATGAATGTATATATTATATATATATATATATATATATATATATATATATATATATATATATATATATACTAACGTTCAAAAAGTTTGAAGGCACATCCAGAATTAGAATTGGATGAACTTAACAGAAGAATGTAGATTATGATTACAAACAGTCATGCGTCGATCAACAAAAAGATTCTGTTAGACCCTTGATGTCCTACAGGAAAAACGAGTTGTACAATTATTTTTTTTCAATTAATTTTGTTAATTTATAAAAATGATAATATATATATATATATATATATATATATATATATATATATATATATATATATATATTCCAGAAATACATTCGGATTACTAACACAAAAACAGAGAATGTCTCATATCGAGAATATTTAACATTGAAAAACATTAAAAAAATAATTATTTTAATAATATGTGGTAATCTCCTCATTTTACCTGAAAACGGTCACGAGACCAGAAACACGTGTAGTAAAATTATGGAAAATGAAGCATAATATTTAAAGAAAATCCACATTGTAACCAAAAACGTTCGCAGCATCTCTATTCTCTTCGTTTATATATATATATATATATATATATATATATATATATATATATATATATATATATATATATATATATATAATGATAAATTAAAATAAAATCATTTTACGTCTCTACAGAAAAAACTTTCATAATTCAGTAATAAGATTATACTTCCTCAGACAATTTTTGTGATAAAAATGATTTTTTAGGGAAATTTATAAACAAATCTTTACTTCTTTTCGTAAGTTAAAGAGGTGGGATTAAGATTAGAATTAAAAAAATACTCATGTGTATGTCGATATTATCCAATTAAACGTCGGATCTACGCCAGAATATAAAAATAACGTCAGAGGATGGAGGTGGGTGGGTTATTTCTGTATATCATGAAAAGTGAAGCTTAGACGTCATCCAACGATACTAGGGAACTTTACAGTGACAAATGTATTATGGACGTATCCAAGTATGATTTGCTGATTAGTTGAAGTAGACATAATATATATATATATATATATATATATATATATATATATATATATATATATATTTATAATTGATTTATAATATGTTTTTTTCGCTACACAGTTTTAACCATGTTTCAAAAATGGAATTCAAGACATTAGTTCCATTTCATCCGCAAGCGAATTTTGGAGTAACTTTTTAAAATTACTGGATTTTAAAGACACAGCAAAAATCATAATTCACGTTTCCAAGAATACAGAGAAATCCATTCAACCAGACTAGGGGTGTTTTCGACTTCATTATCGCTGTATTTTGATGTATCAGTTATACATATATATATATATATATATATATATATATATATATATATATAATATTATTAGTGGTAAATTTACATACATATGCAAAATATATAAATATATATACACATAGGTGCATACACATACATGTATATTTTTTTGAATAAAAAATTCCGAGAGGATAGAATCCAGGTAGAACTCAATGTCCAGGACAGAGTAAGGATATAATAAAAAGGCTTAAACACTAACATTCTATGCTCATCATTTACTCCATTGGGATCGTAAATACGATCCAATTCATCAAACCTACAAATTCGAAAAGAAAACAGAAAAAGAAAACAACTCCGGAAATAAAAATAGAATTTAGAGAGTGTAAGTATGAGAGTGTGGGACGAATGTTAGAGCTAAAGAGAGGGGTAATAGACGAGAGAATGTGGGAAATTAAAACTTAACAGAGATGAGTTTTATAGAGGTGAGTGGAAGGAGGAAATATATATATATATATATATATATATATATATATATATATATATATATATTATGATAAATTAAAATAAGTATAATTAGTATATCCTGTAAGTATTGCATTCTCTAAGTTCTCTTTCTTCATTATGCATACGCACAAAAACACAACCGTCTTGATTTAGGCTGGCATAAATGTCGTTTAAATTCAAATTTTCTTGAAAATATTTCGTGATGCCTTCCATATTCCTTCAATAGTATTGTCAATTTTTTCCGTAGACTCAAATCTCTGTTTCTGTAGGTCGCTTCATTTTTCCACCCGTCACGCTCATATAGGAAGATTGATATTACATAAGAGTTGAACACTATTTGTTTACAATGAAATTTTCCTGCATCACAGATTCAGAAATCCACGAGCATTTAAATAGGTCTATAATAAATAATTTTAAGTTCTTTTAACAGTTTGAAAGAGGACACATCTTAACATGTTAAGTGCTCTTTTGTGAGTACATTTAGGTCTATCATATTATAGGACACCGAATAATGATGTCAGTATATATATATATATATATATATATATATATATATATATATATATATATATATATATAAGGCAGGATGTGTGTGTGTGTACCGAATACACGGGCGCAATTTTCGACGGATTTACAGCAAAATTTACATGCACATGCTCCAAGTTAGCGGGAAGCCCAAGACAGACCTTGCATTTCCCAACTCCCATCGATAGTGGAAATAATCGGCAAACTTTTCATGTAGTTTGCAGCCATTCTCTACTGGCTAGAGTGAGAGCCTATAGCTGGCCGCCACGAATAGGCAGGAAGATTCTATTGCCCAGCATGAGAGCCAACAGCTGATTGACACGAATGTTAACTAGCATGATATCATGCAAAAAAATCGATAGCAGCATTCGTCACAAGTGGGAAAAATTTAAATCTACATGGCATTTACTCCAGTTGGCTCATTTGCTTGCTTAAACTTAACGTTGATTCTGATTCCGCAGAACTGGGTTGTGTGTGAAAAAGTATATGTTGTTAACATACTTTTTTCTATTGGTTTTTCCAGTTACGAGTCCTTTTTTTAAAGCTGATCGTTTTGTGTTCATTTTGTTTAGTTCTTTTTTCGTAACAGATTTAATGTTTAGTATAGCGCTCAGAAAAATTTCGCAGTGTGAGATAGGCAAAAAGTAAGGCATGTAGCAACATCAACACTGCAAAGGGTACTCCTTTAAAGGCAAGGAAGGGCAAAAATATTTTAAGTCAAGTGATAGCGCTTACTGTATGAGTCGTACGGTTTTACAATCGAGCCATGCTAGCTATATATATATATATATATATATATATATATATATATATATATATATATATATATATATATATATATATATATATATATAATGCTTATGGGGAGAAAGGGCGAGAAACTTCGACTAACACCAAATATATAAGATGCCTTGGGAGGAGAAACTCCGACGGTCACGAAATCAGTCGTGTTTCGATCCTGGCTTGAGGCTTTCGAACGTCTAGTCTCACTGAGAAACTATGATATACGAAAACAGTACTGTGTCCGACACACACACACACACACACACACACACGCACACACACACACACATATATATATATATATATATATATATATAGAGAGAGAGAGAGAGAGAGGGGGAGGAGAGAGAGAAAGAAATAGAAAGAGCTAGTACCTGTATGATTTTTGGACAAGATGGACACTAGTAGTGCTTGGGATTAGAAAATGTAATTTTTGAGAAACCTAACGGGCAAAGAGAGCTTAAAGCATTTTACACTCACTTATTAATTGAATGCACGTGCGGTAGAAAGAAATATAAAATAGTATACCTCACGAGATAATGTAAGAATTTGGCTAAGCTTGGACTAAGACGAATAGCAATGCTTAGAGATAAAATAGTAAGTCAAGTTATAATGGCCTATGATCACTAACGTTATGAAAGAAAATCTAACACAAAGTAAAAGTTCTATTTATTTTTTTTTTTTGTCTCCAAGATTTCTTTCTTGGTTATGAACATATTCTCCAGAGAGTTGTGTCTTCTTTAACCTGCAGTGTTCATGAATAAACCTTTTAAAATCCATATAAATTAAGCTCCAGTGAAATGAACAAATTAAACAGATTCACATAGCGAACACATTACTATAAAGTATTAATTAAGCTCTGTGAGACAACATAAAATCCAATTTTTTCAGGAAAATTAATAATTCGATATGATGTCCGGACCCAGCGAATACCAAATTAAAATAAAATTTAATTAACTTGTTATTTACTGAGAAATATCAAAGTTACGTATCATCAAAAACATATATTGCATTGCAAGATTGAATCTTTTAAGCATATATAATTATTATACTATTAGAAATTCTGGACTCTTCAGGTAACACATTTTCAAACTGAACGGAGCATTTTTCTGTTAAATAATCACGTGTATTTTGTCTATTATTACATCCTCCCTGAACTTTAAATAAAAAAAATCATTTCAAATAGACATTGAGTTCAAGTAACAGTCATATCCCAAACGGTACGCGTTAAAATACAAGTAGCAGCTGGATATACAGACCGAGTTAAAGTTAAGAATTATTTCCTTGTCTAGTTTATTTTCTATCGCACGAAAATTACTTCAAAAGACGAGTCAGTTATTTAGGTGCCATACTTAATACACATTTGGACGATTAAGTCTCTTTCGATGACTGAGCAAAATATTTCCTCTCAGTAGGCTGCCGTTTCATTCTGTGGTAGATAGGTTGACAACAATACACTCTGCCCAGAGACTCAACCCATAGCTGGGGCGAGAAGGGATGGAATCATACCAATTTGGGCCTAAGTGAATATAACCGACTAGTATTCGAACTCGGCTCTCGGATTTCTCATGCCGAGCAGTTATCAATTACACTACACCGCACATATCTTCATGAAAATGTGGACAAAGAAAAAAAAATTCTGGAATATGGAAATTTGGTATTTATATTTTTTTCTCTCTTTGTACAACCTCAAACAGGTGGTTCTTTTGCGCCACTGTAGAGTCGGTTCAAAAATATGTTGCCACATCTTGGACATTAACTAAATCCCTTGCGTTTAAGCTTGATGGACCCTATATTCGGATGCTCAGAGTTATACTTAACATCTCTTGGAGACAACATCCAAATAAATCACAGCTCTATAGACACATCCCTGGTATTTTTACAACATTACATAAATGGAGAATGCGTTTTGGAGGACAGTATTGGCGTGCAAAACAAGAACTTGCGGATGATCTTCACCTCTGGACACATAGCTATGGTGTAAGACACGCAGGTCGTCCAGCAACTACATACATTGAAAAACTCTGTAATAAAACCGGATGTCACCCTAATGACCTTCCGTCATTGAAGCAGGACCGTGGTGTTTGGCGTGATAGACACATGGATATCCGGACTAATTTGTGGACGAGTTGAATATTTTTGCAAGGCTAGAATTTTCAACTCTCAACATTCCACAAATCGATAGATTGAGAAAAAAAGAAAGATTGATCTATGCTTTTCCCAAGGGTATTTATAGAAAATTGAATACAGTAGTCTAGACCGGAAATTGAACCCGCCACGCCATTCCCATGTGTGCGATGCGCACAGGCTGCCATAACTCGCTATAAATTAAGAATGTTACTGTTTGACCGACTCCGTTTCATTATTTATAGAAGTATATAACTTAAAGTTAATAAGGCAATAGAACAAAATGAAACAAAAAGTGCACAACTGTGAAAGTTCCAAGAATGAATTGTGGAGATAAGATAACAATTGTGACCTTAAGCAATTCGTATTATCACATTTATTTTTGTTTTGTCTGAAGGTTTTCAGTGATACATTAAACAAAATATATCGGAGACTTTCAAAACGAGACGCAACCTAAAACTGTGTACGGACGAGGATTGTAGAAAAACTATATTTCTAAAAGTATATGGAATCGTAAAATATGTCATCTCAGGCTTCGAACTATATCTGCCGTGTCAGTACGTTATAAATATAAAACATGATTAGTTAAATGACAGTATATCATAAAGATACTTCATAGTACCCTCCTCTACTACAAACATGCAACAAGATGTAAGAGGGGTCAATATACAGCCATTTGTAAGGGGAACTGGAAATTAATATTTCCATGTTGATAAATGTAAATTTATGATTTAATAATCATAAATTTACATGCGATTCATCGTGCATTTAAATCCTAATAATATGCGTCAATCTGTATTACTGAGTCAGTCGTTCAAGTCTGAACCGACTGTTCGGTTGTACTCTCTTCCTACGGACGGGAGGAACCCGAAGAAGGCTACGCCGAAGGGCGGAGTCTCCTTCGGGGAGGTAAAACCGGCCCTGAACCAGTTTGTACGGGTTCAATGGGCTATTTTTTGGCCGAGCCTAATGGCTCGGAAAGCCCACGTTAAAAAGGCCTTGTGCTACATGACACCCTCGTGGGGGTGGTGACTGAATATCGTCAGTCTTTTTTCTTACTCGGTTTGCGACTAAACAGGTTGTTGATTTTTTTTTAAAACGGAGGCTAAACCGAAAATAATTGAGTTGAAAATAATTCACTAAGATTGATTTAATTTTTTCTTACTCGGTTTACTAAACGATTTTAAAACGGAAAATAATTGAGTTGAAAATAATTCACTAAGAACTTGGACGATCCTAAGGGAAGAAGAAGGAAAGGAAAGAAAGAGGTCGAGAAATACAAAAAAAAAAGCGGTCATTAACAAAAACACGAGTCAGAAAGATATCTTAGCTAGCATGTTGACCGAATTTTTTAAAGACAATTGGAAGAATAGAATTAGAAATAATAAAAAGAAAGAAAGGGAAAAGACATGATATCAAAACGGGCCGCTTGATGAAAACCAGATATCGGTCAAAGCATCTAGCCTACTTTTGCGTAGAAAGACACCTTATCAATTTGGATAAAGGGAAATTTTGGGAACAATGAAAACGAAATCTTAATCAGAGAAAAAGTGTTTTTGGGTTGAGGGGAGTGACCGGTGGAACGGTATACAGATTCTGACCTGTTAAAAATTAGAACCCCCACATTGACGAGTGAAAGATGTTTTCAATTCAGATAAATTAAGATTTTCTGACTGCCGGGTCTGACAAAAAACAAGAGGTGAAAAAAAACGATTGTCTCAGATCACAGATGGCGACAATATTCTTTCCTGAAGTCACAACTAATTAGCGGCAGGCTGTGTTGACAAAACCCAGGTGAGAAAAAGCCAAGATTATCATTTTTCGTACGTGCGAAAAAGGCCAAATTAGATTTTGTTTTTTTAAAAACAAGAACGATGTAACCACGCCCGAAAGGAGGAGAAAGGATGCTCGATCAATAACAATTGGTCGGAAACGGTCACGTGATCTGCAGAAAAGAAGAGAAAGAAATGCCCGATCAGGAACCATTGGTCGAAAACGGTCACCTGACATACGAGAGACTAAGAGAGATGGTGTGCACCTCCCCACAAAAGGCACTATGAGGAAGTAGGGGTGAAAATAATAGCGATAATGAGAAGACAGAAATAATGCGACTTTTGAAATTATCGAGAAAACCCTGACGCCGACGGACCCACCCCAGTTGTTGCGGCGTCAATAAAAGCAGGACCCCAGTCGACAGAAATCAGTTGGAGTGGAGTTGCAGCTGGACCGCGGGCAGGGAAAGAGCCTGAACGCGGGCATCGGGCCCGATTCACTCGCCCCTTTGCGGGCAAGAGAATCCTCAGACAAGAAATCCTTCCAGCCCAAGTCGAAGACAGAAGTTCAGCCCCGGACGGCAGCGAGAAGAGATCACCTCGGACGCCAAGAGTTGTGGCAGAGTTACGGCAGAGTTCAGCCCCGGACGGCAGCGAGAAGAGATCACCTCGGACGACAAGAGGTCCTTCCAGCCCAAGTCGAAGACAAGAGAACTTCCAGCCGACAGCCCAAGTCGAAGACAAGAGAACTTCCAGCCTAAGTCGACGAAGAAGAAGAAATACAACTCAAGTCGAAGAGAAGAATCAACTGCGAATGATCGATAGAAATTAGCCCCAGTGTCGAACCAAACCACACTCCGACATACACAATTCTAAAGAGTAGGCAATTCGAAATCTTTAGGTTGTGTGATAGAAGCTTAAGTGCCATAGTCCACAGAGCGGGTTGGGAAATGAGAACAATTTTGTTTTTATGTAACGGACATTAAGATATAAAAGGTTGTTACCCATTTTTTTTTCATCAGCAATCTTTTTGTCTTAGTTTTTTTCTCTTTTATTTGTGTTTTGCCACCCCGTCGGACTCAACTTGTATCGGCCCCAATCCCTGCTGGTCCCGTCTGTCTAAGATCTAAACACAGCGTGGGTAGACAGACCGGAGATCGGTACAGTTGCTTTAGTGACCAGGTATTGGAAGCGAGTCGGGAAAGGCGAGGCTGGTGATCATCTGACCAAGGGGTTGGAGCGGCACGCTTGGACCCAGGAGGAGCGACCAGGAGGAGCGACGTCACCGTTGGCGCCGTAACCAAAGGATCCGACCCTGGGCCAGGTGTGTAACCGTCACAAGTGGTGCCGTGACCAACGGATCAACCCTGAGACAACCACGTCACATATGGTGCCGTGGTGACCGAGGGATTTCAACCCTGAGAAGACCACGATCGACCGCCGTTGCTGAAAATTCAGACAGAACTCAGAACGACCCGGGACCAAAGGAAAAGAAAGAACAGAATCGTCTGTAAGGTAGGACACCTTGTTTTGTTTCCCAACCTCGATTGTTGCTGTATAGACTGTCTTTCTCTGTAGACATGTCAGATTATGATTCGGATAGAGCAGTGGGGGGGTGAAGAAGAAGTAGGGCGGAGGTTGTCAGTGGATTTAAGGAAGCTGTTGGGTGGACCGAGGGTCCCAGTATTTGATGGCAGCGGGAAGGAGTTAAAAACTGGCTGGCAATCCTCGAGAAGAATCGAACCATCTACGAGCTCTCGGACCAAGAAACCCTGTATTTGGCATACGATGCCACAAAGGGAAAAGCGTCTGAGTTCGTGAGGGGCTCTTGGAGAACCAACCCCGTTTGGCTTGGGAAGAAATAAAAGACTACTGACCAAAGAATTCGCCGACGAAGGTACGGCCATAGAGGCCATGAGGGCCCTTTTAAAACTAACACAGCTGCGGGATGAAACCCCGGGAGAATTGGGGCCCGAGCGGGGAAGCTATCGTCATTGGCATTCCCCGAAGTGGTCAGGGATAATGCGGTTATGCAGGCTCAACTGGCGGACCTGTATGTAGAGGCGCTGAGCGACGAGCGTGTTCGTCACGACGTATTGAAAGAAGGACCGCTCAGACTGTCGGCAGCGATAGAGCTGGCCAGGGAGAGCCAGGGGGTGTGGGATAAAGTGAAGAGGTGTGGGAAGAAGCAGATACCAAGTCAGGAGGCTGGAAGAAGGGGGTAGGCGGAAGAACCCCCGTGTGGAATCAGAGGGTTAAGGAAGAGGTGGATCGGGCAGAATTATGGGAGGAGGACCCCAATAGAAGGGCATGGTCGACCAGGCATGGCTTTTATAAGCCCACGCCGGGTCGATACGGGCTGGTCTGCTGGACCTGTGGGTACGAGGACCACAGGGCGGCGGAATGTCCGACGAAGTGGGGGTTGCCCCAGACTTCAATCAGGACAGATGCACCAGGTGTGGTAAGAAAGGACACCTGGCCAAGTGGTGCGGGCTGAGGAAGGGTGCCCCACCGATATTAACAAAGAAGGCTGAGCCCAAGAGACCGGGCCAGGGGAAAAGCCAGCGGGCCACCCCAGAATTAAGAGGGAGGGTGGCCCAGTTAAAAAGGAGAGAAATAAAAGCTTGGACCAGTGGGTGGGCGAACCGCTTGAATAGAGGACAGGTTCCCCGAGGATAGACACAAAGGCCAACCCAGTTAAAAAGGGAAAGAGCAAAATGTTGGACATGTGGTCGGGCGGGCCACTTTGCGGCAAGCTGTCCAGCAAGAAGGTGCTGGTTTTGCAGGAGGCCAGGACACCTGAAAAGAAACTGTATTCTTAGAAACGGCCATGGGAGACCGGGAGAGGTCCGGCCAGGGGTCGCCCAGGTGCAGGGGGGCGCAGAACTCCACCTCATAAAAAAAATGAAGGTGATTTATTACTACCGGCGCCTATGGCTGGGTTAACCCAAAGGTGGGGACCCAGGAAGAAGAAAGCTCAAGTGTTCTCTTCGCTAACGCAGGAGAAAGAACTATCCTGTAGAGCAGAGATAGGTGGTAGAGAGATGAGGGCTTTGGTGGACACAGGAGCATCTGTGTCATTGATGAGAGAGGAAACATACAGGCGGGTGAAACGGAAGAGAAGGTTACGGGAAGCGGACATAGAGATCACGCAAGCAGATGGGGCCCCCCTGGAGATAAAAGGGATGGTGAGGCTCCCGGTGAGGATTGGGAGGGTGAAAAGCACCAAAATTTTTACGTAACCCCCGACCTGTGTACGGAGGCAATCTTGGGAGAAGATTGGCTCCGGAGCCAGAGGGCCCAGATCGAGTTTAATCCTACTGTGTTGGTGGTGAACGGCGAGAGAACGCCATTGGGATGCCCACCAGAGGAAGAGATAACCATAGTGGTGGAGGAAGATGTAAAGTTACCTCCTAGGACCGCAGTGTCGGGAAAGGGTAGGCTAATGTCAGAAAAAAAAAAGGTACGGAGAGGACCTCTGCAGTTGGTCCCTGTAGAAGGAAAGGGCCTAGAAGATAACGAGGTAACCCTGTGCGAAACGGTAGTGGAGGCAGCCGAGTTGGTGCCCATTATGATGGTGAACCAGGCCCAAAAAGACTATAAAGGTTAGGAGAGGGGAGAAGATAGGGAGAGCGCTTCCCCTACGAACTCTGAATCGGGTGAGATTCGAGGAGGAACGAAGGAAGCTAGTAGAGCAAACAAAAGGAATCTTAGATGAGGATATATTAGCACCGGATCAATTTAGAACCAGAATGGGGGGTCTGTTAAGGAACAATCGAGATGTGGTGGCCCAGTCAGACAAGGAGCTAGGTCAGACCCACACAGTCGAAATGAAAATCGACACCGGAGACCACCCCCTGTGAAATTAAAACCCTACCGAACACCTATACATAAAAGACCCCTTGTAGAAGAGGCAGTAGAGGAAATGTTGAAGCTGGGATGATCGAAAGATCGATCTCTCCTTGGAGCTTCCCAATAGTAATAGTAGGTAAGAAAGATGGCGGCCACCGTTTCTGTGTAGATTTTAGAAAGCTGAATTCTATATCGAAGCCGTTGGCGGTGCCATTGCCATTGATAGACGACATTTTGGCATTATTAGGGAAGGCAAAGTACTTCTCTACGTTGGACTTGAGGTCCGGGTATTGGCAGGTAGCCCTGGATGAGGCTGACAAAGAGAAGGCCGCATTCGCGTGTCACCTGGGACTGTTTCAGTTCAGAGTGATGCCATTCGGTTTAGCTAATGCCCCGGGAGTCTTCCAACAGCTAATGTCAATAGTGTTAGGAGGATACGAGAGCTTTGCCATGGCGTATTTAGACGATATCTTGATATTTTCGGAGACAGTGGAACAACACTTTTTTCATTTAAGACAGGTGTTGGGAAGGTTGAGGAAACACGGATTAAAATTGAAATTGTCAAAGTGTCAGTTTCTGAGGGAAGAAACTAGGTATTTAGGCTTCGTCATAAACGGAGACGGTATTAAACCCGACATGGATAAGGTAAAGGTCATAAGGGAAATGCCAGAGCCTAAGACAGTGAGGCAGGTAAGAGGTTTTATAGGAGCTATAGGCTACTACCGGCGCTTCGTCCCGGCATTTTCAAGAATTGCCATACCGCTAGTGGCCCTGACGAAGAAATACGCTAGGTTCAAATGGACAGAGGACTGTCAACGAGCATTTGATTCGCTAAAGGAACAGTTGACAACCGTTCCACTGCTGACGTATCCAGACCTCAGCAAGCCCATGATATTATACACGGATGCCAGTGAGCAGTGTGTAGGAGCAGTACTTACCCAGCCGTGTCCTGATAAGGAAGGACCAGTGCCAGGCATACCAGAGGAAGTACCGATATACTTCCTCTCCCATAAGCTCTCAGAGACACAACAGAGGTGGCCAGTAATAGAGAGGGAAGCATATGCTATCATGTATGCTCTCCAAAAACTGGACTACTATTTAAATGGTGCGGTCTTCACTATAAAGACAGACCACAAGCCTCTGCAGTACCTATTGCAGGCAGAGTGGACAAATAATAAGAAAATTCAACAGTGGGCACTTAAGTTAAGTGGCTACCACTGTAAGATAGAGTACTTGGCAGGAAAAGAAAACACGTGCGCAGATTTACTCTCAAGAATACCGAAACAACTGGAAGAAAGATCTGTAAAGGGCAGAACAGGGAGTAGATGATAAAGCCTATAGAATAGGAGTAATTAACTCTAATAAGCTAAAAGATCGCCCTATATTAGAATCGGACGAAGAAGGGGACGCCCAGATAATAACCGATCCCTACTGGACAGAAGGAATTGAGAAGGAGCAAGCAGACAGTGAAATAGCTGCTCTGAGAGAGAAGGTAAAAAGGCAGGAGAGACCACCAAGTATGCCATAATAGAGGAAAGGCTGTATTATCTCTCAGGAAGGGATGAAGAAGTCAAACCCAAGTTGTATGTGCCCAAAAGTTTAAGACCAGAGATATTGGAACAGTGCCACGAAAGGTTGGGTCACATGGGAATTGATAGGACATGTGATCTCATAGGAAGAAAGTACTATTGGCCCAAACTGTACGGAGAAGTCACTAACTATGTTCGGAGTTGTGTAGTGTGCCAGTCGCAGAGCAGAAGGCAGGAAATGGCACCCTTGGAGGAAACAGACGTACCAAACTTCCCCTTCGAGAAAGTGAGTATGGATGTATCAGGACCATATGGGGAAACTGCACAAGGAAACAACTATATAGTGAGTTTTGTCGATTGGCTAACAAATTGGCCTGAAGCATTTGCAGTACCAGACAAGAAGGCCAGAACTGTGGCCGGGTTGATAATAAGTGAAATCTTCCCTAGGTATGGTGCCCCTGTGCAATTAGTAACAGATAATGGTACGGAGAATGTGAACAGCATCATGAGAGAGGTTTTGACAGGTTTGAATGTAGAGCACATAAAAACATCCCCATATCACCCCCAGGGAAATGCTAAAGTGGAAAGGTTTCATAGAACCTTGGGAGATGTATTGGCCAAGTTGGTCAGAGAAAACACTGGAAATTGGGACTTGTATTTGACGCAGGCTCTGGCGGCCGTGAGGTTTACGATAAACGAAACCTCCAGATTTTCTCCTTATTTTTTGTTGTTTGGCAGAGACGTGGTCCTGCCTGTAGATAACCTACTGAAGCCCCGAAGAAGGTATATGGGAGAAGATCATCATCAACTATTGCTGGAACAGCAACATAAGATATTCGTACAGGCCAGAAGAAGAATAAAGAGGGCCCAGAAGAAAAGAAATGAGAGGGTGAATGCTGAAAGAAAGGTGGTAGAATTGAAGGTTGGAGACCCTGTCTACTATAAAATCCACCAGAGAGAAGGAAAACTGGACCAGAGATGGGAACCGTACTACCGGATAGTAGAGCAGACAGACCCAGTATCATATGTAATATGGGATCAAGTGGCAGGACACGAGCGAGGAGGGTTCATGCCAATGATCTGAAGAAGGCTGAAATAGCTAACCTGGAAATGAGCGAGCCGAGGCCTAAGAAGACAAGGAAAAGGAAGGTAACTCTGGTTGAACCGGAAGAAATGGAGACGGAGGAAGACTCCGAAGAAGATGAGGAGATAGGTCGACTTGACCAGATAAAAGAAGCAGTCCGAGTGACAGAGTTGGAACCCTCAGCGGGGATTAGCGATGTTCAGTCGTCGGCTGAATCAGTGCAGAGAAGAACCCGTGAGATCGCCATCACACCCCATGTCCGAAGAAAAGGGAAGAAAAAGACGAAGAGGTCCAATCAAGCAGTCGAAGGCTCTAAAAAAAGAGGCACCCTGAACAGGACGAAGGGTCCAGCGAGTGGGAGGAGGAGGATCGAATACCCCTTTCCCAGCTTAAGGAAAGGATAAGGAACAGGAGAAGTTTAGACATAGAGTCGAGAGGTATTGAAGACATTCAAGGCGAAGACTCTAAACAGAAAGAAGAATCAGGGGATGAAGAAGAGGACAAAAAAACCTCCTGGACGGGAGTTAAACACAGAAAGAAGGTTAGAGGTTGAACAGGAATCACCTCAGAAGATGAGATCAGGGAGGGAGAAGAACCCCAAATCTCAGTAGAACAAAAGGGCTGTGCAGAATAGAAGCATTTAGTGTCGACAGATAACGACACTGGCTCATCCAAGATCCTATTGGCTGACTATGGTAGATGTGAGTGGAGGGGATGGAGATGCGGGCTGCACCTCACAAGGGACGGAAGAAGATCATTGGCATTATTGATTGGCCACCAGTGGTGTCATGAAGTACGACCTTTAGAGTGGGCGCCACGCACACCTGACCAGACCATTCTGTCTGCTAGGGGTTAGTTAGAGGAGGGAGGAGCCGAACTAAGAGAAAAGTTATGAAATGATTGAGTGATGAGTCGAGCGAGACTAAGTGATTGTGAAGAATAACAACAAGAGAATTTGTTACCTTTCAGGAATGATAGCTAGGTACAAGGTGGAAGCAGACTACATAGCATTAAATTCGGGGAGAACGAAATTCATGTTGCTATCAGCTGAAGAAGCTAGAAGGTGTAGAGATGATACCCTGGGGACTTGTACCTCGTTGAGCCCTATCTATAAAACTGGTAACCGCAGAATGTGCATATTAGAATTGTTTGAAGGGAAGGGGGAAGGAATCAAAAGAATCTGCCAAGTAGAGGTATTAACAAACTCGGCATTACCACAAGCTATCAGTGTTTCAGACGGGGTGTGGGCAGTAGCCACACAGAAACATATCAGCCTGTCTAGGGTATGTGGGGAGAGTCCACAAGGACATTAAGAATAAGGCCACCGTTATCCCTGGTGACGCTACCCATGGGATGTTCGGCGGTTGGGGTGTCCATCTCCTGCCCCCCTATTACCAGATGGAAGAAAGGTATGAAGAAAAGATTCACTCATAGAGATGATTGGTAGAGGCTTAGTCAATTGTACAGAATTATGGGAGCCGATAGTGAAGAGATTCTCTAATGTCACCTTAAATAAGATGCCAGTATTAATGAAGCCAATAGAAAAGATCGATATGGATCACTTAAGGGATAAGTTAAGTGCGTTGGGAGACGAAGGTGTAGCTTGGGAAGACGATGAGCAGATCGCGATAAGTTGGTCAATAGTGATGGGTACATTCCTAGTTATAGCCATCGGGGGTGTAATAATATGGAAGATTAAGAGTAAGAGAAGATTAGCGAACGACAGTCTAGTGAGCATGCAACAACTCGAGAGGGAGATGCCGAGCAGTGTTCCTTACTCAGACAGGACTGGCGAAGAAATTGCTGAAAGACCAATGGAGGTGGCTGGCGTGAGACCACCACGTGCGGCGGAAAAACCTCCCACGGCAGAGAGGAAAACATTGACCAAGAAGAACAGACCCTAGTGAACACATCTGCACCTACAAACACACGCACACATTACCTTGCATGTAAAACAAAAGAAAATGAAAAGAACATTTCATTGCATGTAGAACAGAAGAAAATGAAAAGAACATTTCATTGCATGTAGAACAAAAGAAAATGAAAAGAACATTTCATTGCATGTAGAACAAAAGAAAATGAAAAGAACATTTCATTGCATGTAGAACAAAAGAAAATGAAAAGAACATTTCATTGCATGTAGAACAAAAGAAAATGAAAAGAACATTTCATTGCATGTAGAACAGAAGAAAATGAAAAGAACATTTCATTGCATGTAGAACAAAAGAACAAATGTAGAAAAAAAAATGAAAAGAACATTTCATTGCATGTAGAACAAAAGAAAATGAAAAGAACATTTCATAGCATGTAGAACAAAAGAAAATGGAAAGAACATTACCCTTGCATGTTAGAAAGTAGAATAGAATTGCATGAGACAAATGCATGGTGCATGTTAAATGATGTAATTGGGTTTAGGTGTCATTTACGGGTAAATGACAAATCGGTTAGGGGAGGATTGTGGCACCTTGCATTATTAGAAATATTCATAGAAATATGATTTAATTTTTTTTTTACTCGGTTTACTAAACAGGTTGTTGATTTTTTTAAAACGGAAAATAATTGAGTTGAAAATAATTCACTAAGATTGTACTTGGACGATCCTAAGGGGAAGAAGAAGGAAGGGAAAGAGAGAGGTCGAGAAATACAAAAAAAAAAGCGGTCATTAACAAAAACACGAGTCAGAAAGATATCTTAGCTAGCATGTTGACCGAATTTTTTAAAGACAATTGGAAGAATAGAATTAGAAATAATAAAAAAGAAAGAAAGGAAAAGACATGATATCAAAACGGGCCGCTTGATGAAAACCAGATATCGGTCAAAGCATCTAGCCTACTTTTGCGTAGAAAGACACCTTATCAATTTGGATAAAGGGAAATTTTGGGAACAATGAAAACGAAATCTTAATCAGAGAAAAAGTGTTTTTTGGGTTGAGGGAGTGACCGGTGGAACGGTATACAGATTCTGACCTGTTAAAAATTAGAACCCCCACATTGACGAGTGAAAGATGTTTTCAATTCAGATAAATTAAGATTTTCTGACTGCCGGGTCTGACAAAAAACAAGAGGTGAAAAAAAAACGATTGTCTCAGATCACAGATGGCGACAATATTCTTTCCTGAAGTCACAACTAATTAGCGGCAGGCTGTGTTGACAAAACCCAAGTGAGAAAAAGCCAAGATTATCATTTTTCGTACGTGCGAAAAAGGCCAACTTAGATTTTGTTTTTTTTTAAAAACAAGAACGATGTAACCACGCCCGAAAGGAGGAGAAAGGATGCTCGATCAATAACAATTGGTCGGAAACGGTCACGTGATCTGCAGAAAAGAAGAGAAAGAAATGCCCGATCAGGAACCATTTGTCGAAAAACGGTCACCTGACATACGAGAGACTAAAGAGATGGGTGTGCACCTCCCACAAAAGGCACTGTGAGGAAGTAGGGGTGAAAATAATAGCGATAATGAGAAGACAAAATAATGCGACTTTTGAAATTATCGAGAAAACCCTGACGCCGACGGACCCACCCCAGTTTGTTGCGGCGTCAATAAAAGCAGGACCCCAGTCGACAGAAATCAGTTGAGAGTGGAGTTGCAGCTGGACCGCGGGCAGGGAAAGAGCCTGAACGCGGGCATCGGGCCCGATTCACTCGCCCCTTTGCGGGCAAAAGAATCCTCAGACAAGAAATCCTTCCAGCCCAAGTCGAAGACAGAAGTTCAGCCCCGGACGGCAGCGAGAAGAGATCACCTCGGACGCCAAGAGTTGTGGCAGAGTTACGGCAGAGTTCAGCCCCGGACGGCAGCGAGAAGAGATCACCTCGGACGACAAGAGGTCCTTCCAGCCCAAGTCGAAGACAAGAGAACTTCCAGCCTAAGTCGACGAAGAAGAAGAAATACAACTCAAGTCGAAGAGAAGAATCAACTGCGAATGATCGATAGAAATTAGCCCCAGTGTCGAACCAAACCACACTCCGACATACACAATTCTAAAGAGTAGGCAATTCGAAATCTTTAGGTTGTGTGATAGAAGCTTGGTGCCATAGTCCACAGAGCGGGTCGGGAAATGAGAACAATTTTGTTTTTATGTAACGGACATTAAGATAAAAAAGGTTGTTACACATTTTTTTTCATGAGCAATCTTTTTGGTCTCGTGAGTTTATTTTCTCTTTTATTTGTGTTTTGCCACCCCCGTCGGACTCAACTTGTATCGGCCCCAATCCCTGCTGGTCCCGTCTGTCTAAAAGATCTAAACACGGAGCGTGGGTAGACAGACCAGGGAGATCGAAAGGCGACTGGTTCATCTTTAGGGACCAGGTATTGGACCCAGGAGGAGCGACCAGGAGGAGCGACGTCACCGTTGGCGCCGTAACCAAAGGATCCGAGGCAGGGTGATCATCTGACCAAGGGCTATTTTGGCCAAGCTAATGGCTCAGAAAGCCCACATTAAAAAAGGACATGACACCCTCGTGGTGGGGGACAGAATATCGTCAATCTGTATCACGCTACATTAAACGCGGATGCGGATAATGTTTTTTCGCAAAGGATCCGACCCTGACCAACAATTTCCGTTTTCTTCGACGCCGAGTCAATTTGAGCCTGGGAATACCAGTAGTTAAGAGATTGGCTCCACGCTTTAAAACCTCATGATCAGTGGCATGTTTGCTGTTGGACGTTTAGTTTATCGTCTTAATGCCCAGGATTTTTATTGCTGGTTGAAATTTATTGATTTTATCGTTTTTTTCAAAAATTTATTGCACCGGTAGGACATTTTCAAATATAGTTTACTATTTCGTCATGGGACCTTAACAGGACGACGCCGAGTCAATTTTATTTTATCGTCTAAAAAACCCAGGACAGTGGATTGCTGTTGGACGTTTATCGTCTTACCCAGGTTTATCGTCATACACAGGACGCAAATATAGTTTATCGTCTTACCCAGGACAGATTTATTTTATCAGAGGACGCGGAGGTAGTTTATCTTCTTATCGCATAGGACGCAGATGTATTTTATCGTCATACCCAGTACGGGTCGTCAGATCTAGTCTCTGATATATCATGCAATGCATCTAACTTATTCAGAAATATCTAAATATCTATATACAGTTGCTTTGTTATATTAAATTGAATGAATCACGAAGGTCTTAAAGACGTTTCATCATAATATGGCGTAAGCCAGCGCTACAGAAACACAAAGTACTTTACTAATAACGGAATCTACATACCTTGAAGACTTTCCGGAGGAGCAGAAGTTATAGTCAATAGGCCATGTAACCAGCTAGAAGGGAAAATAATTACATGAGCCTATTTTCCTCATTAGGAATTTCAGGCATGTCTTTCTGATATTAAGTGTAAGTGACTCTTTTGCTTTCTGTAATACATTGTCGTTGCTCACGTGTTCAATCCATGGCATTGTTAGCATCCTTTAAGGAAACATTTCTGTTGCTTCAAGTCTTTTCTTCATCTGTGAGAAGATTGTCCAGTATTCAATGTCATATAAGATCACTGACACAACGTAACAGTACAGTACTGCTTTCTTTGTTTCTAATAGAATTTTTCTGTTTATAATAATTTACTTAGCTTTTTGAAAGGTAGCATTCGTTATCTTAATGCGTCTTAAGATTTCATTGACGCACTTTCTGTGCTCTGTTAAAATACATCCCAGACAGTTAAAATGTTGTATTTTTTTTAGTATCTCTAATTGGTAAATTGCATTTGGACTGTTCCTTTTGCTAACAACCATGCTTTCTGTCTTCTTGCGATTGATGTTTAGTTATTTTCTTTCAGCTTTCTAACAATACACTCTGTAGATCTTATAATTTATTTTCTTGTGTTCTGTTATCAACACTGTGTCATATGCATATCTAATTTATTTTACGATTGTGGCAGCTAATAAGGAATTCTATTAGGACTCCTGATTCTCTCAGAATCCTCTCACTCTATAAGTTAAATATGTTCGGTGAGAAAACACATCCTTGGCTTTACCTACTAGACAACATAATCAATATTTTAAAACTCTTGCAATTCTTGCTAAACAGCGAATACACGGTTTGATGATCGGCATAAAATATTCGGCTCGTTTATAGCAACGTTTCTAAAGCTGAAAACATTTACATTAATAATGAAATTTTCAACGGATTTAGTAATTAATAATAACTCTTTTTCAACGTTGATTAGTTTGGTGCTCGAGGGGTCATAACATTCAACGATATAAAATCGACAACTCGATACTGAAATCCGTCTGAGGCTATGTGAGATCACTTGTCAGAAAATTTTCGGCCCGACTAACTTTATACTTCAATGCATAAAAAATACACGGGTGGTTATATATATATATATATATATATATATATATATATATATATATATATATATATATATCTTGTCACCGACAGACAGATTGTTTCGCTGTATCACAGCTCATCAGTGTGACTAGATGTGAATCTAGGATCGAAACCCGACTGAATTGGCATCAGTCGGGATTCTACACCTAAGCCGTTGGCACACGGCAGGGATGAAGATGAATTTAAGCGTATTTAATTTTAGATAAACACGCATTGACTGCGATAATTTGATTCAATTTACCGAGTTTTAAATTATTAGCCGTAATAGTCACTGTTTACAAACCCACACTTCCTCCACAGAGAGCTCAACCGAAATAATTTTTTTCAGGAGACACATACACACACACACACACACATATATATATATATATATACGTGTGTTTTGTGTATATATATATATATATATATTTATATATACACGTATATATATCTGTGTATATATATATATATATATATATATATATATATATATATATATATATATATATATGTGTGTGTGTGTGTGAGAGAGAGAGAGAGAGAGAGTCTGGATGTTTGAAGTGTGTTTACAGTTTAACCGGGATTGTACAACAATGATGTTGAATTTAAAATACATTTTCCAGTATACATCGAAATTTTGTTGCACCAGATCAAATTCATGGAAAAAAATTGTAATGTCAGTCATATTATTTTCGAGTATTTTGACCCTCGTACAATGATTGATTATATATATATATATATATATATATATATATATATATATATAAAATCTTAATGCCAGTAAAGATATTGAAACATACATTTTTCGTTGTTATACTAAACCACCTATTTGAGTAGTAAATAAGAAAAGGATAAATGAAAATAAAATCTGTTTACCATTTAATAGGGGAATTTTGATTATTAGGAAATTAGACTATACACTAAATTGTTATAAATTTTCCTAAGTATAGTAGGAAATGCCAAACAATTCTTTAAACTTGGCTCATTTACTAAATATTGATTGTATATGTATTTTTATTGTTTTTTTGCCGTTTACATTGTTTTCCTCAATTTTGTCCCTTACTTTTGGACGATCCTATTTTGAAAATAAATAAACAATTGTTATAATTCTTTTTCTATTCTTTGCAAATGATTCAAATTTCAATATGTTATTATGGATGATAACGACTACCAGTTGTCAAAATTTTAGCTTTTCACAGTTGTTATTTCTAACAAATAATAGGTTTTAAAATGTTGTCCCTTAGTTTTGGACGCTACTGTATATATATATATATATATATATATATATATATATAATATTTTCATTCAGTTAACAATATATCTATAAAACTAATATATATATATAAATATATATATATATATATATATATATATATATATATATATATATATATATATATATATATATATATATAAGGGGCAATCAGTAGGAGAGATGTCAGTTGAATGTGGAGGATGAATCAAAATTTTATAATTGTGGGATTCGGACAGTTGATTGAGAAGTGTGCGGCCGTGTAGCAAAATTAGACCACCCCTATTCACAAGTCTAGGTTGTTTCTTGTTCAATAGTTCACGCATACACTCAATTTCCCAACAATAAGAGGTTGTTGATATTTTTTCCCTTGAGGCGAGAAGGAATAATGAATAACCCCTTTGAACGACCACCATACAGTAAACATTAACGTATTATGGTTCAGTGGCGGTTTTAGATATTGTTGTAGTGATTCACTTGCATCTAACCACTGGTCTACTCTCTTAGTGTTGTCAAGGATTATCCATTTTTTCAACGTGTGTAATGATTCGATGCAAAAGGGGTTCTTTTTCTCAGTTTGTACACATACAATTTTAATACTAGATATCGTTTCATTGTAATGATTTTAACTGGTCTTATGGGTAACAATATTTTGAAAGAAGGAATAATTCAATATTTCTTTTTATATACGAAGGAGGTTACTTCTTTAGACGATCGCATCGAGAACCAACCAAAAAATACGTCATTTCATGTGTGACAACTTAATACTTTACTGTAATTAAAATTGTTTATTCTGATTTTCACTAAAATCGATGAAATCATGCAAGTTGTATTTGAGCACAACACAATTCTCTTTATTAAAAAAATCTTTCAAAAATAAAATCTACTTTCTACATTTCTTAATGTTTAAAGACAAAATTGCTGTTTTAGAATTTATTCAATCTGATTTGAAAAAAATAGTATTTTAAAAAATATCAAAAAAGGCATTTGTTAACACAGAGGTGGATGTTTGTCTAAGGCATTGACATATTTATCAATACCCTGATATAGGGAAATGTATCCACGGAGGATATTTAATAAATTTTAAGATATTAAATATAATATTAAATTTAATAAAATTACATGAATAATACCACGGAAAAACCCTTTTTATACATTCTTAACTACCTCGTAATCTTAAAAAAATTGTATATATTCAGCAGTTTAATATTTTGTTGAATTTTAAGTAATTTCGCTTTATAGTCTTGTTAAGAATATGTTAGGAATTTACTAATAAATTTTAAATTTACTAATTAAATTTACTAATAAAATTTAAATTTACTATAGTTATTGCTCTTATTTTCTAATAATTTTGTGTAGGGACGTCAGTATTTACAAATATTGGCACTTTTATCCTAAAAAATCTTTTTTTTTTAAAAATCAAAATTAGTTTTAAATATTGGCTACCGTTGAATTGCATTAAGTTTTTCCCTTCATGTTTTGTAAACGCAGCTTTTATTGAATAACACTATCACTTGACTTCTACAAAGAGAAAAAAGGAAACAAATATAATTTTAAAAATTTAAAAGTTTATAAATTACTTTAATTAAAGTAAAAAAAATGGCTCCTTCTCTCTGCCTGTTGCACACGTTTCAACTACCGCGAGTCCTGCTGTTAGGTTTTGGTTCGTTGCTAGCTGCTCACAGTGCACCACTCATCGACGAGTTCAACACCTACAGAGCATGAACATGTAGAATTATTCTTGTGTTGTGGGGTAAGGTTCCCGTGGTAACAACCAAAGCATGAAACTCTTGTGAGTGACATACAGGATTCACTAGTAGGCACTCGACCAAATATGATTAGGTTGCGATGCCGAAAGAGCAATGAGAAACAGACGGTCACTCATGGTTGCTTTTGATTTCCTACAGTGTGCGGTAACCATTTTTCTCAACTTGTATGCGGTCTAGTTGAAGTCTTACATCAGAAAACTAGAAGCGTTCGGCTAGCTAACCACGGGCTTAGCTGTTGTCCAATCCTTATCTCTGACAACCTTCAAGATCATTTTATCTAGGATCCCTGACTGGCCACTCTGGTGTTCATCACATGATCTTCTGGAACAAATGACTGGCAGTGCATTCACTCACACCATTATTCCCATAGGCTTGGAGTAATGACTTGATTCGTCTTCGAACTAGCCCACCTTAAGAGTCCATAAAGTAGATAATTCTGAACGAGCCTCTTCGACGCAAAAACGTTTTCTCGCTCGAACTATGACTGATGTGTATGCGTAACGCACATACAATGGTGATGTGTACTGGCTCCGTCCCAACACCCATGGCTTTTCTGGCAAGTGACGCACTCATTTGCGTAACAATGATCACTCCTTGCTAAAAAAACAAAAAACAAAAACAACAAGGACATATTGGTTATCTTATTTAAAAACCGTAAACATTTTTTGATGTAATATATATATATATATATATATATATATATATATATATATATATGATTATTTATTTAAAATTATGATTCCAACTCGCGACGTAAGAGGTCTCATGTTTCAAAACAAGAGCCGAAAAATTCAATAAGATTATTTGAATTAAATTGAGTTAAAGTAAGCTCTGTTTCATCATCAGGCGAAATTTTTTTTGGAACAACGTATTTCTGAAATTTACGTGTTTTAATAATTGAAATCAAAATTTCCATGGTAACAGCTAGGGCGAATTGTTTAAATTGGGTAGGCGTGTGTTGGGTTTTAATAAAAAGTATCAGTAAAATATATATATATATATATATACACATATATATATATATAGTTTTATAGATATATTGTTAACTGAATGTAAATTCATATATATATATATATATATATATATATATATATATATATATATATATAATGACAAATACACACATGCGCTCACAGAATCACAAGCAAGCAAACAATCACACACACATATGTGTATGTGCGTCGCTGATATATATATATATATATATATATATATATATATATATGTATATATTTTATAGATATATTGTTAACTGAATGAAAATTCATATATATATATATATATATATATATATATATAATATACAAATACACACATGCACTCATAGAATCACAAGCAAGCAAACAATCATACACACATATGTGTATGTGTGTCGCTGCTAATTTATTAAATTTAATGATTTGAAATGTTTAATAATGTGGAAAACCTAGTGAGATCTCCAGCAGACAACTCTATAGAAATCAGATATTTTGAAAATAATATTTAGTATCTAATTGGCGTCTGATTCGGAGAATCACGACACAGAACAAATTAAACTGTCATCAGAAATAGAAATCAATCATCAAGTCTACGTCTGTAATATATTGTAACTAACAGTGCTCCTTCCATAGAATATATGCGTTCGAGTTGGAAAGTAAATATATGTGATTACTTTATTGAACACATTTTACTTTAGGTCGTGTTATACTAATAAACCCCCGGGGAAACGGCCTGGTCAGAAGCCACGCCCGTCTTCTCAACCTTGCTAAATATTCTGCATCGAAGAGACTTGGCATCAAACTGATGGATAATCATATGTTGAGATGGGGATAAAGATGCCCCAGGAAACTAGAAACGACCAGAGACACGCCGCCGTCCGTAGGATAGAATTACGTCAAATTAACAGCGCACTTTAGATAGTGATCCGAACATCTTGAAATATTGGCATTTCTGCAGAAGCTTGACATTAAAACTTAATCCCAAACGGTCGATGTTACATAAATTACGTCAGACGCACGTTCATGCCCAGTTAAACGCAAAATGGGCGAGACGACTGCGATCATCCACGCATAAGTGAGATGATAGATTAGTTTTAACTACTGACAGTGGATCCGTCTTCGTTTGAAGACATGCAAAGACTCGGCCAAGCTCAGTACATTTGAGCAGATTTGCTATTGAAGACGAAGCCAAATATTCAGAATATGATATTAAATTACCTAATCATTATTTGTAAATAGGATACTTTATACAGGACGCGATGGATGAATTGTCGTCTAAATTATGCAAACATGAAAATAACACTGACATCTCATTTTAACAGATATATTTAACAAAATTACGTAAAACTATCTTGAAATACTAAAGAGTAAAGTTATTCAATAAAATTGCCACTGGCTTCAAACACGCTCTTCAGACGACTTCGGAATCTCCTGCAGCTCTTCTGGACAGTTTAAGTTGGTGAATGCTGACTGAATCCTTGCCTTTAGTTCATCTTTGGTGTTACAAGGAGTTTTGTTGGTCTCTCGCTCCACTACGCCCTACATATAATAATCAAATAATAATTTCTGGACAGTCTCTTTCTTTATGTTGGTGGATGCTGCCATAATCCTAGGCTTTAGGTCATATTTGGTGTTACAAGGATTTTTTCTGGGGAGTTAGATGGCCATATATATGGGCTGATGTCGTCACAGATATTGTCTAAAAGCCATGACTGGGTAGCCCTGCTTGTTTGTCATAGTGCGGACTTCTAATATCAGAATTAGTGTCGTCCAGTAGCCACCCTCTTGACCCAGGTCAGCACTCCCTCCTTAAGACACTTTCTGTAGGCATTTGCGTTGAGTTTGAGGCCCGCAGCAACAATTTCGGTAGTTCATTTCTTATCAGAACGATCGGAGTGAGTTTTCCGAGCAGCCGTACCTTCGTAATCAAACCGGAATCATCCAAATATTTCCGAATCCTCAGCACTCTCCTAAGATTGCCACCCAAACACTCGGAAATGTTTCTATTGGAGCTTTCAGTGCGAATGCCAAGTAGTACAGCATGACGTTTCTAAATTCCTGGCGGAGTAAATTAAGCCGTGGGACTCTTTTTCCCACAGACGTTGCCCAGCTCTATTGTGCAAAATCAAATGAAAAAACGCGAACGCGAAATTAA
>CAHIKZ030001155.1:0-110000 GCA_903632075.3 Acanthosepion pharaonis
TATACACACAGATATACATATACACATACACACATATATACACATAGACACACATACACAAATATATACATATACATATATATACACCTACATATATACATTCATATGTGTATGTGTGCATGTATGAGTATACCTGAGGAATATATGGAACTAATGCTTTTAATTTAATTGCAAAAATTAAATTCGGGGGTTTTCTTCTATTTTTTGAAACATGGTTGGAACTGTGTATTGAAAAAAAAAAAAAATATTTTAAATCAATATATATATATATATATATATATATATATATATATATATATATATATATGTGTGTGTGTGTGTGTGTGTATAGAGATATATGTATATATATGGATATGTATGTATATGTGTGTGCATGTGTACGTTTATGTTTATATGTGTGTATGTGTATATGTATGGATATATAGAATATTATAAAAGAAGGACTTACAGTTCTGTTATTAATATTTTATCTCAATTTCTCCTTTAATATTCTCCAGTAGGAAGTGTGAGTTTAAAATTCTTTATAATATGAAGGTAAATTTTTAAATTAATAATTTAATTTAAATTGAAACATATTGATAACAAAATATTTAAATTGGAAATATTTTTTGATATTTATGTAGGTGTTAATACATGAAATTACCTCGGTATATCGGTACATGGGTACCTGTATGAATGATTGCACATGTATAGGAACGTATGTATGTGTGAGGTTTGCATAGGTGTATGTACAGTATATGACAAAGCAAGATCTTTAATATTACCTTCAAATATTAACTTCACTAAACTTTAAGTAAAAGAAATTACCCATATAATAACAGTCAAGAGTTAAATTCATAAACAAAATTCAAGCGGATAGAGATGTCAACTTAATAATCAATAATAAAAAAAAATAATAAAAAAAAATAAAAAAGATTACTAGAAGTAAACTTATATTTTAAAATAAAATTTTATTCTTTTAATGTACTTTATAGGAATATTTTTCTAATCGACTTTATATATATATATTTATATATATATATATATATATATATATATATATATGCATGTTTGTAGGAATCATAATGTACTAGCACTTTGTGAAAGCTTATATATATATATATATATATATATATATATATATATGTGTGTGTGTGTGTGTGTGTGTGTGTGTGTATCTCAATGGAAAAGACTTAACACTAGCGTTAAGTCTTTTCCTTTTCATGTATATCATATTGCTCTGTATTTTGATACATTGAGCTCTCTTAATGGATCTATCTATTTAATAATTTATATTAAATAGACCTATATTTGGATTATCCTTACCAATTACGGATTTGGCATTAGGATTAGCTATGAATTGCGCACACCCGCAGCCGGTAATGCTTATATCACGTATATAATCCGTTAAACCTCCCTTTTCTCCGCTGCGTACGCTGCTGATAGCATATGGATGAGCGACTCCATCTGATGTCCAATCAATCAGGCTTCGATCCCGGCTTGAAGCAATCGCATGTCTAGTCACACTGATGAACTGTGATACAGCGAAACAGTCTGTCTGTGGATGACTATATATATATATATATATATATATATATATATAAAATGTATTTATTTTAAATCCGACATGTTGGGTAATCACATTGAAGTAGACCCTGATATTTATTTTTACTTTAAACTGTTTGTTACATCTATCGGTTTGCATATTGGAAAAATCTCAATACAGAAAATGCGCTCTTCGGCAGGAATCGAACCTTCGTCTCCCTTTGTTGAAGAAACTATTATTATTATTATTATTATTATTATTTCGCTTCTGAACAGCATATAATATTTATTATGAAGTTTCTTTTCAGGTTACCCGGGCATTTGTTCTTTTCATTAACAGTGTGTAGCTAATACTGTCCTGAGCAGACAAGATTTTTTTTAATAGTGTCTATATTTCTAAATCACAATCAAATATCTTTTACATTACAGTACCAGTGCTCCAATGATCACTGGTACTATTATTATCATCAATCCCATGACTGGTTGTGGTCATAGGGTCGTTCTCTAACTGGCCAGATTCTTCCAAATATTTGAGTTGAAAGCCGAAGAGTTATTCGCTGAAAATTGGTACATCTTGGTTAAGTAAACCTGGCGGAGCCCATCCCTCTACATATCAAGTCGCAGCTGATGCCGTCCAATTTGAAGGCTAGCTGTAATTATGAACACGTGTCCGTTGATTCCCCCTCCGTGATGCCCAGCGATGTATTGTCGCCACGGAAATAGATTCATACATCGTTATAGAAAGCCGTCTATCCCAGGCTGCTAGATGGATGAGGTGGGCCCGACAAGAAGATTCAACTGAAATGCGCTTAATAGGGATTCATTTTCATTACAAGACAAACAACGGTTGCATGAAGGCATATTTTTTTTAAATTTATATATGTTTAAATTTGGAAAAGCTTTTCAGATATAACTTGAAGAAGACAGGCATTCTCTCGAAATATTGTTTAACATTGTCAAACTCTGTTTTTTCTTTTCTTTTTCTTTTCTTAAATCGTGCTCTTCCCTTAACTATTAGTATTATTATTATTGTACCGCCCTTACTTAGCACAACTGTTACACGTTGCCAATACCGTATAAATAACGGATTATTTCATTTTAACCACGTGGAAATACGGACAAGACATAACAGAGAGGCTATTTGGTTTTAAGCGAGAAAATAAAAAAAGAAAAAACGCCCAGCCAATACCTCATAGATAATGCAGTGTTTCGTTTTGATTGCGAGGAAAGATGGAAAAGGCATATCAGAAACGCTGTTTTTGATTTCAGTGAAAGAAAGAAAGAAAGAAAGAAAATTCAAACAGGAAAGCTGTTTTCAGGGCTACTACTACTCAATAACAATCATGTTAGTTCATTTTTATCGCATTTCTGTTGCTTTTCATCAAACGTTCAGTTTATTGAAGTAAATGTTAATAATATTGATTTACGAAATAAATTAGGAAAACTTAAAGCGAACGCATCAGCTTTTTATTCATATAATTACGTTATCTGTATGACGTGCTGTTTGCAAGGATTGCAAAATGGCGACAACATTCAAGATCATTTGTAAACATTAAGGATGAAAATACGAAGGCTTTATTTGAAGATAAATTTGATATTGTTCACAATGTAGGGCATTAAACATTCATTACTTTGCTGGAGAAATTTAGCTTCATTAAATTGCGATTTGGAGTTGCTATGAAGCGAAACTGCACAGAGAAGGCCTCAACTTTAGTCGAAGTTTCTTTTTCTGATCGGCTTTCGATGTAAGAACGGAGGAAATATTCTTATTGCAAATTTCTTTTAGTGAAAGGGCAGCATGATTAAAACCGCCTCAGGTAAAGGTTTGATGCTAAATGGTAATTATATTTACGAGTGGTAAACCTCTTAGAAGCGATAATGTCTTTCTTAAAAGATTATTCAATACTTCGGGTTATTTGACGCCTTAAGATCTGCTGTAACACTTTTTGGGTTTCCACAGTGCAAGTAGATTACAACCATTCCAAATTCAGAAATAATAAAGATGCTTCAATGCATTCAAAACTTTCCATATTAAACTAGCTTAATACATAGCACAACTAAAGTAAATATAGGCGAACAAACTGGTAATGAAATAAGGGTTCGATTTACAGTATATGTATGATATCAATCTGGACCTTAACTCTATGCGACAACGAAAGAGAATATTAAATTTACAATGTAAATATACTGTTAGTCTAAAACTTTATTTTATGTCCATTTACTGGGTTGAGTTTCGTTTAAGCTAAAATTAATATTTTTCTACGAAAATGTATTTTGCAATTTTGAGACTGATGCCAAACACAGATCCATTTTAAGATGCAACCATACACCTAAAGAAGAAGCTTATTTTGTGTTCGCTTAGTGTTATTATTTATTAATATAAGGTATTAGTCAATACAGAAAACTAACAATTAACACCAAGACAGAGTACATAGGAAGAGTAAAGTTTCATCAAAGACAATGGAACAAGGAACGCGATATTTGTACTCAGAATTTTATAAGAAAGAGCAATACAAATGCAGAATGACACGTTTGATTAAGTAGGCTTCAAAGATCATTTGAAATTCTTCAGCAACTTTGACATATTTGGGAAGAGTATTAGAAAAATCGAGAACCTATACTGACAGAAAACCGCCTGTATACGGATAGAAAGTGAGTTCAGGAGATATACAATAATAGAAAGGAACTTAAGACAAGGATGTGCCATCTCACCGGACTTATTCAATTTATATAGCGAGGCAATTCTGTGAGAAATAGAAGCCCTAGCAGGATTCATTATTGCCGGCTCAAATCCAAAATCTTAACAATATAAGATATTCAGTGACACTGAAAGAAAACATCAAAAACTCCCACAGAAGGTAGTGAAGGAAAGCGAGAAGAAAGGACTAAGTGTCAACTGCAAGGAGACAGAATGCAAGGTTGTTAGCAAAAATATGAGCCCAAAGTGCGAATTGCAATTCAGAAGCACCAAAATAAAACAAGCGTAGAAATTTAAATATCTGGGAAATGTTTTAACAGAGGACGGAAAGAGTGACACTGAAATCCGAAAGTGTATTGGGATAGCCAAAGAAACATTCCAAAAGCTAAACAAAATAATTTTTATAGAAACAAGGAAACTAGTATTAAACTGTTATGCGATATCGTCATGTATGGCCAAGAGTGCTGGCCAATCTCCTCAAAGATGAAGAAGAGACTTGAAGCAACAGAAATGTGGTTCTACAGAAAGATGCTGAGGATACTATGAAACGAAAATAAAACAACGACAAAAGTTTTAGAGAAAATGGAAACAAAAAGGCGGCTTGTACTTAACACCAGAAAGAGATAGTTGAGGTTTCTGTGGAAAATAATAAGGAAATAGGGTTTGGAAAATTTGATACTCACAGGACAGATTGAAGATAAAAGGAACAGAGGAAAACAACAAGGAGACAGGGCACATAAAGGAGAAGAAGAATATTTTTATAAGCAAAAAATGGTTTTGGATTGTCTTCACGGTGTTCTAAAGTAGGGATTTGATTTACATTATACGTATATTCAAAGCAGACCTTCATTTTCTGTCCGCTTATTGTCTTTCTGTTCATTGGTATAAGGCGACGTTAGTCAATGCATAAAACTAACATATTCACACCAGGATCAGTGAATATTGTTTAAAAACTGGGAAATTTTAATTCGTGACCCTTTTACACGCCGACTTTATGTGAATATAAAACATGCAGAAAGAGTATGTTTACTATTTTCTTATTAGATTTAACTAATCCGAACACAAACGGTTTTCTATTGCTAGCTAGTAAAATCCCAAGAAGCTGAGCATAGGAAGTCTTCTAACGGAGCAAAATGACTGAATAACACTCTTTTCAAATCTCTTCTCTTAAACAAGTTTCTTTGTTTCCTTTTTCATAAAAGATTCATTTTTAAAACGTTTGCGGAACATTTAATTCAAAATAGCGCCAAATAATTTCATAGTTAATAGAATTATTTCTCCTCCTAAAAAAAGTTAGTCGTTAATTCTCTCTTCCCTTCGATATTTAAAAAAAGTAGCTGCCCTTGCAATAAGACATGTTTACTGCAATATTTACTGATATTAATTACATAAACCCCATGGGTATCTCAAAAGATTTTTTGAGATGTCAATTCATGAGAAAATTTCGCACTTAACCGAAATTCAGAAAGACTTATAAAGAAATTATTTGCAAAGACATTTTAAAAGTTAACGATTTGTTTTCTTTTCATTGCATTTAATGTTGTCAGCTGTCATAATGTTTCTGTTTGAAATCGTGGAATGAGATAGAAAAATAATATTGACTCTTGATATTCTGAAAAAAAGAGAAAGCCTAATGAATTATAGAAACAACAAAAAAGCAATAATTTTAAACCGTTTGCTTTCTCAGATAAGATTACATATCTTACGATGGTGTTCTATTCTTTCGTAAGATGACAGCATCTCAATAAATAGAAATGAAAAAAATGACCTAATTACTTTGCAGATATAATAACTAGTGAATGTTTACACAATGTTTTTCCCTATATGTAAATCTATATTTAAAGATATACACCCGAAGTATACTAATAGCTTGGCAGTGAAATTTAAGATTTCTCGGTTTTCTGTGAATTGATTTTCATAAATCTTTTCCCATCTGGTTTGCAAACTATAACAACACCATCGTTAGATTTTAATTATTCTGTGTAACGTCCTTTATTTATTTTTAATTCAGATTCAATAGTTTTTAGGTGAACCACGCTAATCGCTAGACAATTTGGGTGGGGGGGGGGAGAAAATGAAAATGATGATGCATATTAAACATACCTGTGTATATATTTAACAGAAAACGATATTAATATTACAAGATTTATTGACATAATGAAATATCTGGCCACGTGAGCGCTATTTCGACAAATAACTTCAAAAACGCTATTATTCATGGAATTAGTTAATTTTTTTATCGGAGCAGGTCAGACTGCCTCTATTTCAACTTTGATGGTCACTCCTAAGATATCTTTCGACGTAAATTAGCGTCCATAGGCATAAACATCCTGTTTAATGATGGACCAAGGATTTTTCATAGGGTTGGGATCCGGTGAGGTAGACGGCCACAACATAAACCTTTCACCTTGTATGACGTAAAAGCCTAGAAATGCTTTGGTGATCCTGGTAGAGTGGGAGAGAGTGTTGTTATGCATGAATACTAGAGTCCTTAGAAGTGAGAGCGGTATGTCATCTAGCCATAGATCTAAGACCTTCTTTAGGAGATTGCAGTAGGCGGCTGCGATCACTTTAAAGACTTCAGGCACAATGACTGGGCCAATATGTCTGTCTCCAATGATACCAGCCCACAACATGACCCTTCCACTCTGATGCTGACGTGGTAAGCGTTGGTGACGCTCATATCTGAAACAGACCCAACTATTTACCCAACCGTCAGGTCCGTCAAGATGTACCCTGGTCTCGTCAGTGAACAGAACACATTTCATGGCCAACGTCATATACTTCTGAGCCCATTGAAGTCTCGATATGACAGGGCATTAAACGAGGCGGTTTCAAAGGATCTCACACGGAGACCATGGTCCCAAGGATGCGATTTCTGGTGGTTTCCGGTAAATAAGGAAGTCCAGTGGTGGTGAAAGTGATGTGACCTTCGGATAATACTCCTTAAATCCATAGATGTCACAGTCTTGGAGGTCCCACAATAGGATCGTTTCTTTATGGGCGAAGGATCCCCCAGGAATCATCTAAACGTGTCCACATGACAATCTAACTTCCTCCAAATGACATGATGAGAGGTGCCTTTACGACTTTCTTTGATGGTGATATACCTTGTTTCATCGCTGAGGTCTTTTCCACGTCCTTTTGTTCTTAGAGAGGAGAGACTCTATTAACGTGGTTCGCCACAAATTGTTGAATCTGAAATAAAGAAAGATGTTACACAATTTAATGAAAACCTGAAAATGGTGTTGCCATATTGTGCAAAACCAGCTGAGAAAAGTTTTATGAAAATCAATTCACAGAAAACTGAGAAATCCTAAATTTTATTACCAAGCTATTAGCGTGTTTCGGATATATATATATATATATATATATATATATATATATATATATATATATAAGGACATCGGGCTGTACAGAGATGACGGGCTCATGGTAGTGAGGAGTTGCACTAATTTTAAAATAGAGAAAATTAGAAACATTATATATAGTGAATTTAGAAATCTAAATTTAAAAACAACAGTCTGTACTAAATTAAAAAGGGTAAACTTCCTCGACGTAACTCTAGATTTAACAAACAACACATACCAACCTTATAGGAAACCTAACACTAACCCCTTTGTATATACACCCGAAATCAAACCACCCTCCATCCATAATTAAGCATATACCCTCATCAATAGAGAATAAAATCAGCATTAACTCCGCTAATAAAGAAATATTCCAACTACTCAGTAATTTTTATAACGCAGCCCTAAAAAATAGTGGATACAAAAATGCTAACATCAATTATAGAAACAACTGTACTAACCAGAAGAAAAACAGGAAAAGAAAAATCATTTGGTATACCCCTCTGTTCAACCAAATGGTTAGTATTAAGCTTGGACATAAATTACTAGCTTTAATTGAAAAACACTTTCCTACTAATAGTAGACTTAGTAAAATATTTAATAAAAACACCCTAAAATTAAGCTACAGTTGCACTGAAAATCTAGAAAGTATAGTAAAAAACACAATGATAAAATCCTGAATAAACCCCCATGCTTAAATAGTATTAATAAAAACTCTACACTTATATTAGACAAAAATAGTAAAAAATTATGTGAAGACTGCCCATTGGAAAATATATGCCGCGTAAAATCTGTGGTATACCAATGTACTATTTCATCCATTGAGAGTCCTAATACTAATATGAATAACATTGGGTTTACGAAAAATGAATTTAAAACTAGATGGAGGCAGCATAAGTGCTCTTTCAACAATATAAATAAAAGAAATCAGACATCTCTATCTAAATATTTTTGGCATTTGAAGGAAATGAATAAAACACCAAAAGTAAAATGGAAAATTATAAACAAAACTAGAACTTGTAAAACTTGGGATGACCCATGCCCTTTATGCCTACATGAAAAACTACACATTATCATGTTTCTAAATAATAAAAATCTATTAAACAATAGACAGGAGTTAACAGTTTTTTGTCGACATCATCAAATTTTTGCATCGAATAATTAGCATAAAAACAAACAAACGATAAAATAATTTTAAAATTCCATACTCCTAATAAATAGTTTAAATGCCCTACAAAAAAAGGTAATCCTTTATGGAGTCGTCAAAAAACAAATGTTAGCGATTTACGACAGTTTTTATATACACAAAACCCTTTCCTGGAAAAAAATAAAATAAAATAAAAAAATAAATAAATCTTCATAGACACTTAACCAGACTAGACGATGTCATCTTCCGCTTTGAATTTAGACATCCCAACCTTACCGTGACTTGACCTCTTTGAATGTAACTGAGATATATTGATACAAATTATTAACCCTTACGCCCCTTTTCTTTAAACAATTGCTCTAGCCGTTACCATAGTAATCTTAATTTCAATAATGAATATGCTTATAAAACGCATAAATTTCAAGAATTAGTTATTCCAAAAAAAATTTCATTTGAAGATGGAACAGAGCTTGGTACTTTAATTCAATTTAATTCAAATGATTATATTGAAGTTTTCGGCTCTGGTTTTGAAACATGAGAACTCTTATGTAGCGTTGGAATCATATTTTTAAATAAATAATTATATTTAGGCTCTACTTTTGTATCGAGCACTGTTTTTTTTTTTAAATAATAACAAAAAATACTAAAGAACTTTGGACTATTTACTTAACGAGTTCTTTCCTATTTTCTATATATTTTCACACGAACACACCAACACACACACACACAAACACACGCACACACGCACACACATATGTATATATTAATAGATTTATGTACCTAATGAATGTATTAAATATTCTGTTTCACATATCAATTGATTTTTATGACAATAAAACATTATTAAACACACAATAAAAATTTCCATTTTATAAACCTAACACAAGAGTTACAACTTCAAAAATATACATGACAGCGAGCATACTGAAGTGTTGCAATGTGTGAAAAAGATATTATATCCAAAAATATATTCTTAAAATAATCGCCAATACGCAAAGTCTCTTTTTTGGAAGTGTTTGTCAAAAATATTAATACAAAATAATTCTATCATATCTACGGCATAGTGGCTGAATGTGGATATGCACATTGGTTACTGTGAATGGCATATTATTTATTTGTTTTGTGGACTCAACGAACACTCATTGCCAATTTTGTAATGTCAACAAATACTCGTTGTCACTTTTGTAATACTCGTTGTAGTAGAAACTTTGTAATCGCAGATACAACTATAGTAATGACGTTGAACAATACTGGTGTCAGACGCCTTCGATTATCACTGGCACTAATAGTACTTGCTCGAAAATACTCGCTCGAATAGTAATCACCGTATTGATCCGAATAGAGAATAGTTTAAAGAAGAGAATAGGGAATAGCTGTCCATATAGTGATAGAGGATACAGTAGAGATAGTGATCCGAATAGTAATAGAGGATAGAATAGAAACAGAGATCGTTTGGACATCAGTTACTTCCTACTTATATGCGTTTCCTCTATGGACACGTGTCCTACTTAATTCAATAATGGGATCGCCTGTGTTTGCTCACTGGCGATCTATGTTCAAACTCAAGTGTCAGCACGACACTTTATTCCTAGATAACAAGTTGAATGGAAAATAATTAAATAAAGCAGACTCACAATGATGAAGTGATTGATCCGTGTTTTTTTTCTAATTGTTCATCCAATATAATACCAGAGAGCAACTCAAAGTAGAAGGTTACTGAAGGCTGTTGTTGTAGGAACGCCAAAAGAGGAATCAAGAAGTGCAGTTTATGAGGTTATAGAGGAAGAGATAACGATTAGCCTTGGACTTGATGAGATCAATATTATACTGATCGGGAAAACATCCTCTCGGGAGTCTTTTTCCAAAAAGTAGCAGTTCTTGGGAAGAAGCTGTTTGAGAGAAACTTCTTTCTTACTTAGCAGAATACGAAAGGAGAATGAGTACGATTCGCATCCTTTGTACGTATCATGGCGAGTCTTAGCCGCGAAGGCCAATGGACGGGTGGAACTAAGGAATGATGCTCGTCAGCACATTTGCCATGGAAATAGCGATAGAGTAGCGTGAGGCTTAGGATGCTTGGTCTATGAGAAAGGGATTGAAAAGGTGGAAAAGAATTCATCACTCACAGCGCTGTGTAGAGGTTTTAGAACAGGAAAGGTAAGAATGGGAAGCGCCAGGCAAGATATGACATTTGTACTTCATTTTTGCTTTTTTTTCTTGTAGAGAAAGAGCGTAGTACAAGAATCAGATACTCTTTGGTGTGTTACAGGGAATCGACCATTCTTTCAGTATCTTTAGCGTATATATGAGTTCCACTTGAGGTATGGAGTGAGCTTGAATCTCAATAGATGTTCAAAGCACAGAGCTTCCTTTAGAGAACAACGATTCATCATGATAGGTGAAAGGCCAGAGTCTGCTCTTGTGGTGGTGGGGGGGTGGGGGGGACGTTACTAGTTTGGTTTTGGAGGATTTTACAAGCCAGACCTCCCTCACCATTGAACCACCAGTTTTTTGTAGGAATTTCTTATCGTTTTTCTTTTTCATTTCACTTTTTGATATTTAAAAAAGAATTGTTCGTTTTTCTTTTTTCCACCGCTTTCTTCTTTAAGTCATTCTATTTTTCTATCTCTTTTCTTTCTTTGTTCTACTTCTCCGATATCTATCTATCTATCTATCTATCTATCTATCTATCTATCTATCTATCTATCTATCTATCTATCTATCTCAGTCTGTTCACTATCTATCTATCTATCTATCTATCTATCTATCTATCTATCTATCTATCTATCTATCTGTTGTGGTAGGAGCTACCTAATTTGCAAAGTGGAGTATCGACCATATAAATATGGTTGGTACCGGGAAGAGAGGGAGGAATCAAGAGATTCAACCAGAGACTTTGCTCGACTGCGACTCAGTCAACACATTCTCCAGGAACGGTCTTACCAGGAATATACAAAAGACTATATGTAAATATTGTGTACACTTTCTTGTTTCAATACATTTTGTTCTAAGTACATTTTGTGTTGCATTATTATTCCATGCATTAGTCAACTTTCAACACTATCTATCTATCTCAGTCTCTTCACTATCTATCTATCTATCTTTTTCAATTCTCATTTTCTATCGATTTATTTTTCTGACAAACTTTCTTTCTTTCTTTCTTTCTTTCTTTCTTTCTTTCTTTCTTTCAAAACATCACACCTTTCTTCTTTTACTTTTCTTTTCCCCTTTTCTCTATAGTTTTCGTATTTTTTCTTTTGTCCTTTTCCTCCGATTTATTCTATTTGCTTTATTTCCTATTCTCTCTTTCTTCTGCTTATCTGCCATCTTTGTTCCAAAATCTAAACGGACAAATATGTCTTTTGGAATAATAAAAAAGGACATATTTTATTTTATTTCCTGGAGTCATCATTATTTTATCGGAGCACCTGTTGACCTAATCACCAACTAAAAGATTTCATCTTTTTTATAAATAAAGAACAGATAACGAAACACCAAATTGCAAAGCCTCGAAGACTAACAAAGATTCTATGATATGAAATTGGTTCTGGATATTGCATCTTTTAAGCAAATTTGAAAGATATTTGCGCATAGATTTATTTTGTCACTTTTGATGTTGAAGAAGGAGCTTTTCAGATCCAACGAAATAGACCGCATGCTCTTGCTCGTATGCAGATCGGCTTTTGGAGTGGTTAATAAGGGCTCATTTCATTTTCCACTGGACCTTTTTCACTTCACATTGTTGTAAACAATCTATTTTCAATCGACTGTGATTGTTCTGTTAAAAATGGGTCGTTTTTGTTGTGTTTTATTTTGAGAACTTCATAATGGAAATATGGTTTATTAAATTTTCTCCATTAAATCTTGGGGCACCTAACTTTGTATGAATTGAAATGTTCCGGTATCTTCAAATACTTCACAAAACTCATGTATCATTTGTGGAATATATCCCGTGTCATGTGACCCACATTTCGATTTGGTCATCACCGATGACTGTAAGCCTGCAGGAATGTTCTTGCTCTTTCAGATCAAAATTTCCATTTCTGAGCCTTTTTAAACTAACAGTACTCTAAGCTACGATACCATTTCTATAAACAGCACATATATTTTTTGCTGTTTATACAGTTTTTTTTTTCTTTCTGGAAATAAAATGACAGCAAATGAAAAACAATCTCATTTTCATCCATTTTCACTTTTAACGTGAATACATTGAAAGTTCACAATCAAAAATCGGAGAGAAAGACTGGTTGAAATGTTACTTTCAGTATATATTTTCAGTCACGTGTGAAACGAAATCCCTCCATCTACTGATAAATGCAAGAACTTTTTTTCCAACTTAATAAAAGCAATAAATATACATCTTCTATTTTCTAGGTATTATATAATTCCTTTTATACTTACACGAGGGCGTCGGAGAAGAATTTTATCAGAGATTACACAGTTTATTTTGGCGTCCCATTCCCTTCACCATTTATTTTAATCAGAGTTTCGATACATTTATCAGCAATTACTGCAGATTTGTCAGGATACTGCCGGTCTTCTAGATTTACTTGAATGTTCTTTTTCTTTTAGATCAAAATTTTCACTTCTGAATATAACGAATCACTTACGAACAGTACTTTCAGTTACGGCACCATCTCTATAAACGGCACATATTTTTTTGCTGTGTGTACAGCTTTTTTTCCTTTACGGAAATAAAAGAGCATCAGATGACGAAAAAAAATTTCTTTTTCCTTCATTTTCAATTTTAACGTAAAGACATTTAAAATTCACAATTCGCAAACGAATCCTAGAAAGACGAGATGAAATGTCAGATTATGTTTAATTGTCACAAATTTTAGTCACGTGTGAAACGAAATCACGTTTTCAAACGATACTTACTGAAAACGATATGAACTTTTGTTTCAATTTAATATTAATAATTATAAGAATTCCAGGTGTAAATTACAGATATTACATACCTCGATGTTTTTTGTTTTTTTAATTTAAAGTGTAAAATTTTATGCCTTTGAATCCGAGCGTCTGGTATAGCGGCCGCTGTGTGAAAGTGTATATACCGTACTCAAAAGAGGGTCAAAGTGCAAAGCGTTCAAGCCATATTTTGTTTTTAATTACAATAAATTAGTATAACGCCAGTTGTACAAAGTATGAACATTTTTGCATACTTAAAGTTGGTTTTACAATTATTTTCATTGTCATTCTGAATTACATCATTAGTCACGAAAAGCCACTTAGATTTAGTTTCATCTTATAAAACAATTGAAGTATGGATCACTAAAATGGCGTTCTCTTTGCGCTAAGTTGTGTTCTAAAATATGCCGAGGTTAGCAATTTAATTAATTTGATTATTTCCCTAACGATCTCACATAAATGCTAATTACATAATTTCACAATGTAATGAAAAAATTGCAATTTTCTATTTTAAATCAGTCGTTCATTAAATTTCGATTAATAAAGTATAGCGTTTCCAATGTCTTCACAGAAAATATTAAAGAAAGAATAAGAAAATGAATTATTAAAATTTAAAAAAATTTTTTTTCAGTTGCATGTCAATATTTTCAACACCTCTGGTTTAAGTTTCGATTAAAATTTCAGTGCATTTAATTTCCCGGAGAAATATTTTTAGGGTCCAAAAGATATTTTACTGGGAAATCATAAAATTGAATAAAGTGTGTTCCATCGACTTGAAAGTAATTCCACAAACTTTTCTTTTCTCTTTTCATGTTTCGAATATGAATAAGCGTTGGAGCATTTATTAAAATTCGACAATTACGAGATTTTTGTTAGATTAAAAACATCAGGGTATTTTTCGCCTAAAAATCAGCCAATCGAATCGACTTTAGATTATTTGAAATTATTTTCCTGACATACGTGCATAATTTAATTGAAACATAAATAATCACTTCAATTTCAATTTTCGGTTCCAAAGTTTTGCAGCGAGCTCGGAAACATCGTATTTGCAAATTTCAAAAGCATCGAATTTTTTTACACAAATAAATCTCATTAAAGATCAGATATGATCAATATTATTATTTTTATTGTGCCATAAAAATGAATGCAATTTTGGCCAAAGGAAAATGTAATTTTGTTGGATAAGTCAATTAAATATTAGACATTTTTCTTTTTGAAATCTTTTTTTTTTTTTATAGAAAATGAAAGCTTTGAAAAACAGATTGTGTGCAAAAGTTCCCAGGGCCTTTCTCTTTTGGAAACTAGTTTCTGAAATACTATAAAAAAGCAGATTAAAAAATCGTGGAAATCTTTTCTATAAAAAGGAAAAATGTTGAACAAGACCTCGTTTCTTTTCCTTCATTTTTTTTTTTTTAAAGAAACCGCCTTTCGATACAGAAGATTATGTGGAATAAGCAATGTTCTTGGAAATCATTTATCGAAAAAAACACTCAGAAAACAGTCTGCCTGCCTTATGTGAAGGGGTTATCAGAGAAAATACAATGGATCTGCGGTCTATATAACATCAGGACAACCTTCAAAAGCTTGACGACACTTCGCAGATATCTCTCCCGAGTAAGACCCCCCATAGAGGAGAACATGACTAAAGACTGTGTGTACGCCATCCCGTGCAGAAATATAAAGGGGGAGACAGGCCGCCCCCTTAGGGTATGGCTTCAAGAACACCAGAAAGCTGTAACACGAGGGGAAGTAGAAAAATCAGGTGTGGCTGACCACATATGGAGAGAGAAGGGAGATCACCGCCCTCTGTGGGATCAGGTTGAGATCATAGACAAGGAACACCATTGGAAAATTCGTAAACTTATGAAATCAGCACATATACTAGTCCACGAAAATCTCCTGAGCCGACCAAGCATAGAAATGAATACAAAATGGGAACCAGTAATAAAAAGCGATAATAACAGCAAAAATTGCAATATGAACACTGGTAAAAAAATGATTGCTGAAGATATTAGTTTTATAATACCCAGAAATTCATACACAAATATCTTCAAGGACACATGGCACAGTGGATAAAGGCGTTAGGTAGATCCAGTGACAGGACCCAAAAGAGTGTGAGTTCAATACCCAGCTAAGGCAGTGGAGAACTTTCTGAGGAGATAACTGATAACTGACATCCATTAAAACAAGGCACCTGGAACTATTCTACACCATTGAGTTCGACATTCCAACAACCTGAAGAAAGCCGGAGCGTACAACGGCCGAAACGTTGTAATAAATATGGCGACAAAGATGAGGACAATAGTAAATATTGTACGAAATCTGGTATTTGGTTTTCGAGAGAAGTTTATCCCATCAAAGCGGAAAAAGTTAATAGCCAGTTGGTGCAAGTTCAGGTGAATAGGAATATCAATTCACCAATTGACAACCTCAGACCACTTTTCGTCCAAATCTTTATGGACATGTTACAGCTGCTGGATATATAAATGTGCATTTAGTGTTTTACTGCGTTTATGAACGTTAAATGAATACTTCCCCCGGTGATAACACCACACACATAACATTATATTTCTTACACTAAGCTTTTATGGTCGTTTCTCTAGAATTATCCTTGTAAATCGACTGCCTTTTGCTTTGAACATTTTCGTATAGAACTCATTTATCATCACCTGTTAGGATATATATTAAGGAATGGTAGGTTAGGATAATGCATTTGTCATTAAAATTAGTTCCCCAAAATGGAAATTGCTTATGATACACTCTTATATATTGTGATCAAAAGAGTTGATAAGGGAAGCCAACCCTGTAATAATATTAAAACATAAAGGCCATTTATTTTATGATTCTGTAAAGCTTAGACATATCGAATGCAAAATAATCATAGAGAAACTCTGCGTAACTTACCTATCCTAATTGTGTAAATAGACAGCAGGACAGAAACAAAGAGACAATTATTCAGATATACGATAGATAGGTAGTTGGGGAGAGCCATAGTCGCCTGAAGGAACACGGCACATCAAATGTAGAGGAATATTGGAAGATGCTGTCAATGGGATCTAGTTTAACCCAAGGTAAAAACTTATGATAAATTTCAAACTTATTTTTCACAAAATGTATTCAGTTAGTAATTACATTATTTGGTGTCCGATAAAACATTGGCTAATACGAATTATTAAAGAAAGGCAAGAAAAATATATGGTTGTGCCTGGACTCTTAGCTATATAAATATCTGTATTTATAAATATATACATTGACACGTGGACGGCACGAACCTCGTTATGAAAACGCGGTAATGTGCTGCTTGCAAATAAAGAAAATGACCTGGCAGAAAAGACCAAAAAAGCTTTTGATAATGCTCTACAATGACCAAAAAAACTTAGACATTGGACAATTCCTATTTAATTGAATCTCAAAAATAACCCGAAATATGATTAAAATAAATAAAAATATCTTTAAAAATGAACTTTCTTGGTCATTAGCCAAAGTTGTCTAAATGAAAAATTGCTGACCAAACACACCCAATTCTGATGCATAGAAAAGTACATATGTATGCATTGAAGAATATGTGCTTTGATATAAAAAAGGGTATGTATTATGATACACAAAAACATATAGACATCCACATATATTAAATGGTAATGATAATATAATGAAAATTGCTGGTAGTCTCCCTTCTATATGGATGTAAAACGTGGACACTGTTGGCAGATACAGAGAGAAGGATCCGTTTGAGAAAAAATGCATGAGAAAACTCTTTGGCATTTTCTATTGGGAACAAAAAAACAATGGGTCTGTGCAGAAAAGGGTTGAAAATTTTGTGGGACGCCAGGAACCTCTTCTCGCCACTGTCAAACGACGTAAAATGACGTGGTTTGGACACATTACAAGGCATGACAGCCTGTACAAGACCATCATACAAGCTACCATAAAAGATGGACGTAAGAGAGGGGCCAACGCAAAAACTGGTTGGACAATGTCAAACAATGGACAAGTATGACTGTGCCAGAATTGCTGTTGGTTTCTGCATTCGGATCCGCCTTACGATTACATAAGTTAAGGGCATGATGATAATATTAGGCGTTTCCTTATAAGGAAACATTTAGCATTGACTGATAGAGCAGTCAGTACAGTTGTCGGCTGGAATTTATAAAAACTTTCTCTAACAATAATTTTAAAGAAAAGCAGATTTCTCAAGTCCAGTAACTCTCATTGCTCTTTCCAGTGCTGACGAGTGTTTCTTTCATAACTTTTTGTTTAAAGTAGTGTGGAACGTTACTGTTTTCTCTTCGAGTTGAATCTATTTTAGTTGTTTCTGCTGTCAAAAGCCCTCTAGTGATGGGATTTATGTTATCTGGTACAGTTCTTTATTTGTGACTAGCAGCATGGCCCGGCGTTGCCCGTGCTTGATTCAAAAATCGTACGACTCATACAGCAATCGCTATCACTTGACGTAAAATATTTTTGCCATTCCTTGCCTTTAAAGGAGTGCCCTTTGACGTGCTGATGTTGCTACATGCCTTACTTCTTGCCTATCTCACACTGCGAATTTTTTCCAAGCTCTATACTAAACATTAAATCTGTTACGAAAAAAGAACTAAACAAAATGAACACAAAATGATCAGCTTTAAAAAAGGACTCGTAACTGGAAAAACCGAATGAAAAAATAATGTTATTAACAAATACTTTTTCACACCCAACCCAGTTCTGCGGAATCAGAATCAACGTTGAGTTTAAGCAAGCGAATGAGCCAATTGGAGTAAAGTGGTATGCAGATTTAAAATTTTCCCACTTGTGACGAATGCAGCTATCGATTTTTTTTGCATGCTAGCATGCTAGTTAACATTCGTGTCAGTCAGCTGTTGGCTCTCACGCTGGCCAATAGAATATTCCTGCCTATTCGTGGCAGCCAGCTATAGGCTCTCACTCTGGACAGTAGAAAATGGCCGCAAACTACATGAAAACTGCCGTAGAAGCATAAAAAAATCGATTATTTCCACTTTCGATGGGAGTTGGGAATTGCAAAGTCGGTCTTGGCCTTCCCGCTAACTTGGAGCATGTGCATGTAAATTTTGGTGCAAATCCGTCGAAAATTGTGGCCGTGCATTCGTTACACACACACACACACACACACACACACACACACACACACACACACACACACACACACACACACACCCTGCCTTTTATAGATAGAGATTCTATAGCGCCTGTTCACAATATTCCAAGGAGTATAGTCTTGTTAAGATCCATTTCACTCGCTCAAAGCCGTTTTTAACCAATGATATGCGAAAGCGGGTTTATATAGCCGACAGTTTAGATATTTCTGAATGTGTTTGGCACTATGCATGTCAACTGTCTGAATGCTTCAAACTGACGAGACTATTTAAGAACATGAGTTTTCAGATTCATGCTTTGCTTCTTTAGCTATTTGTAGTGTTGGGCGTAATTACCCCTAGCACAGCAATTTACTTATCTCATATAATAAATTTATTATAAATGATCGATACACTGAGGTAATTAAAATGCTTGATATTAATAATGACATATATAGCATCTTGAATTTTTATGATGGATTCAGGGTAGGTGCCTTCATTAATTTCATTCCAATTCCAGATCATTAAATAAAACCGTTTTACGCAGAAATAATCTGAAATAAGACAACATTTATTTCTGACAGTATGAATGTTTCTGAATCTACCTAGAAGTCGATCAAAATCGTTTCTAAACATTTGTGCTTTTTGTTTGTTTTGCTCATATATACAAAAAAATTGTAATGCAAATCATTAGCTGCGATGTCAGTAATAAATGCAATTTACATATAATTTGGAACATTCATAGATAAATATATACCTGTTGTAGGAAGCTGAAATTTGATAAATGACGACATATTTTAATGATTAGAAAAGCAGCATCCTTTCTTCATAAAAATCATTACTTCCGTAGTGGGCTGTTAAAACGTGGTGGGTGGCAAATCTGAGATGCTTGGCGTTAAATGGAATCAAAAATTGTAAAAAAAAAATGCAAGATCGAGTTAAAATTACAATAAATTTTATATTTTAAACTCAACACACACACACACACACACACACACACACACACACACACACACACACACACATATATATATATATATATATATATATATATATATATATATATATATATATGCTCTCGAAATAATTCGATTGAGCTCTGGGAGAGGAAGGTTGATTTTATAAACACTGGATGCTGCTGCTAATGCAATTCTCTTCAAATAGAATCGAAATCTCCTAGCCAATGACGTCTTTCGTATAGTAAATTTCCCCTTCTATCTGCCATGCTACGATAGCCTGGGGTTGAATCTTTGAATGATACCAAATCAATCGAATATCTAGACACACTGATGAGCTGTGATATTGTGAATCAGTCTGTCTCTTGATGACTATATATGTATTTGGGCAGTAATCTTTCTTTAATATGTTTTGTTAAACAAACGGAAAAGGTACTTTTGCTTAATTTTTTTATATTTGTATGCATATGCATATTGGTAGGTGTTATTTTCTGGGTTTAATATGTATAGAAATTGTCTACAGATTTCGAGCAATTTATTATCGGATAATTTATTATCGGATAATCGATTAGTCGTTTTCAATGATTACTTTTATATTACTACAATAAATGTTGTGTTATTGAAATTATTGATAGCATAAATGTAAGTATATTGTTCATTTCCCAATTCAGACAAAGCATTGGGGCCATCTACATAATAAATGTTATTAAGGGTTGTAATCTTTTTTAATAATAAGCGTTTCCATCATTTTTAAAAACTTTTTGCAGTTGTAGATACGTATCCCATTCATGTCCTCGACGAGTATGTTGCTAAAATTTCAAGCTGGTTTAAATACCAGAAAAGTATCTTATATTTTATAAGTCTAATGTACCATAAAATTGCACAGTTGTTTAAAACACCGCCGTCAATTTTGAGGATGCTGGTGAAAAAGTATATAATATTTTGCAAATGATCCTAGCATAGTGTCCATAAAAATTGTCAGTTATTTTTTCTAAGGCAGCATGTTTATCCCAGATCAGAGTATCTGTGCGATCAGCGACCATCTTCTTCGGATCAGTGTAGTATCTGTGCATTCTACCTATCTTGTATATTAATTTCCACCAGGCTCTTCGATCAGCGGAATGAGAGCATAATTGATATATTATTTGCTATCTTATTTGAAACGGACGTTGGAGGTTCGAATCATGGCAGGATTCATTTGGTAAGTTTATTTGTTTGCTCTAGCGTTACATCATTTACAGAAGAAAGAAAAGAAAAGACATATTGCTCGTGACAGATTGATATTTTAGTATCCATTTTTTTATCTCCTGATTTCGTTTTGGACGATTTACTAGGTACTTTTTGTCATTTAGTTTACCCAATACAAGGTCCAAGTGCCTCTCAAGGTAAAGAGTTTCATGGTTAAGATTGTATATTATGAAGATAGATAGGATAGATAACTCTGGTTAACAGAGGTTAAGATTGTAATGGTTGGGGAAGCATCCTCTTGGGAGTCTGTTCCACAAACAACAGTTTTAAGGAAGAAACTGTTTCAAAGGAACCCGAAGGGAAGAGGGTTGATTTGCCACGGTGAACATTACGTGTCTGGCCCCTAGCTATTAAGCTCGGAGCTGGTGGGACTAACAAATATAACCATAGCAATAGAGATAGAGAAGTTATAGTCTAGTAAAGTTTTATCTGTGCGATAAGAGTTGCAAAGTGGAGAATAATTCATCACCTAAAAAGCCCGCGTAATCTCTTTTAAGGCTGGACCAAGTGTTTAATAATAGTTTCAGACTGTTATTTTTTAGTGGCAGTGTATTTTGCTTAGACTTTCTGATGCTGACCTTTAAGGCCAGATGGTAGACAAAACAAAGAAAGTAGTTTTTGATTGGTTAAAACTAGCGTGGGAATGTTAGATTGAAATTGATTTCAGAGAGTTAAGTTTTTACACGTCATATACAGTAGACGTGGTTATTTCGTGTCTCGGGGAACTTACTCCACAGAGTGACAGAGTGACCCCACCGGCTAGATTAAAAGGTACACGTCGTGTTTAATAGAATACATAAGTTTAAAATCCCTTTCGTTGAAGTTCTCTTTCATCTCATGGATCAAAAAATATTTCAATATTCGACCTGGAGAAGACGGCCGAGAGAGGAGATACAACGTTATGGAATCGACCTCCGTCAAACAAGACTCCCTTCCAACCAGGAAGAGTATACAAAATTAGGGCTTGGCATCACCAGTCCATATATGATAGCAATCCCTTTTTCATGGTCTGATCTGACTCTTGTAAATGGTAACGGGAGCTTCTGGTATTTTCTGGAACGATACAAGGGATTGACCATTCTCCAGTATCCTTAGCAATGGAACGAATAAACAAAATCCATTCGAGGTCTGGAGTGAGCTTTAGACAAATAGGCTTTCTAGGCAAGGAGTGACGTTGAATTGCTAGAAAAACGTGATGTATTTGGGAAAGATATTTGAATAATCTGAATCCGTTACAAGAATCAAACCATCTACATATGGATAAAAAAGTGAATTAAGCAAATAAACAAAAATAGAAAGGCGCGAAAGACAAGGTTGTGTCTTCTCGCCGGAATTATTCAATCTATACATCGAGGCCGTTCTAAGTGAACGAGAAGTCAGGAAATATTTTATTTTTGGTGGACACAATCTTAGCAACATATGGTACGCAAATTGCGGATACAGAAAGAAAGGTAAGATAAAGCGGATACAGAAAGAAAATTAAAAAGAAGTCCAACGCAAGGCAGTGAAGGAAAGCAAGAAGAAAGGACTAATCATCAATCTATGGTCATTAGCAAGAAAGACAGAGGCCATGCGAGAATTGGTGATGTCAGAATCAGGTAAGGACGGACATAATTAATTGGGAAGAGTGTTTTAACGGCCGACAGAAAATGAAGCACAGAAATCCAATGGCAAATTGAGATAGCGAAAGATGCCTTCCAAAAGCGGAGCAATGTATCAAGATACAGAAAAATTTCATAAGAAACAAAGACAAGACTGTTGAAATGTTATGTAATACCAATGCTCCTATATGGCGGTGAATGCTGGATAATTCCCCCATAGCGGAAGAGGGTTCTTGATTCAACAGAGATGTGGTTCTGCAGAAGAAGGCTGAGGATACCATGTGAGCAACGAGTAAATTTTAAGGAAAATGGGAACAAAATCACTTATACTTAGAATCAGAAAGAGGCAGATGAATTTATTGGGAGAAATAATGAGGAAAGAAGGTTTCGAGAAATTGACACTCATAGGACATATTGAAAGCACAGAGATAAACAGCGAGTAACCTAACAATCTTGGATGATAAAACAAGGACGGAGAAGGGATAGTAAAATGAAAAAATATTGCTAAGAGCTACAAAGGAGGGGAAATTGTAGAGAGCCATGACTGTCGATGTCATCAAGGGACACTGCAATTGCAAGAAGAATAAAGAAAAGAGACGTTTTTTTTTTTTGTCTTTCTAGAAACTCTGATGGTAGACATTTATCTGCGCGGCACGAAGGCAAAATGAGACACAAAATCGGTTCTAATATGGAATCATAACCGGCAGATATTCATGTCCGCCACCCGAGTCCCACCTCTACCCTACATTCTTAATGAAATAGTTTTGCTTTTTTTGGGGGGGGATCAGTCCATTAGCCTCTTTTTGGAGTGCCTTAACTGCATATTTGGTGGAAAAACAACCAGTGAGTTACAAAATTATTATCAATATATTGAGAAATAACCCACCCCCATTTTTTTCTTATGTTAAAATTTTATTGGGCTTTCTTTTACTCGACAGGTACACACAAGACTCACCCACCTTTTACTAAATTCTGATGGGGCGAGGAGCCGCCGCCTTTCCGTTCTAATCTTGACTTTAAGAAGACAGCTGGGAAGTGGTGAACTTTCATTCTTATAGAATCCCTTCTGACGCGTCGTCCATATCACGACTCCGATAACGCGTAGTAAGCAAAGGAAGACATGGTGTTCAGCCTTAATCAACGACGGAACCACATTGCTACAAATAGAACTAGCCTCGAGGATAAAGAACTTTCTGTGTAGCATACGAACCAAGATATTTTCAATGAACTTGCACAACGGGACTAAGAAAGAGCCTGAATTGGAAGTTCTACTCCAGGGTTTCCACCGTCTCACAGTAGCGAACACACTTTGGAGATTTTTTCAAAACCGTTGAACAAAGTCTCTTGCCGAACTAGAGAGCCCTCCGTAACACCAGACAGGTGAATGATGCCCCCTTCCTCCTCATTAGTGAGGTATTTCAACCCAGATTTCCAAGGCCACATTGTTCGTCAGACCGTGCTTGTCTATTAGACCGTCTTGAACGAACCCAGTCACTAACACAAGGTATAATGCCTTACAGGATGGGCACCTCGAGGCGGTATAATGGTTAGCAAGCTTGTCTTGCTAGAACAATTACAACTGAGTAGTGAGCTCGCTCCTCACTGGGTGCCCATACTCTGGGCCTTGTGCCACATCTAAGCTACGCTTGGAAAATCAATTGGGGCACCTCGAGACGGTGTAATTGTTAGCAAGCTTGTCTTACTAGAACAATTACGACTGAGTAGTGAATTCGATCCTCACTGGGTGCCCCATACCTTCGGCCTTGTGCCACATTTAAACTACGTTTGGAAAATCATTATAATGCCTGGACGTTGAAGAGCCCTTGCGTCTCCCGTAAGAGAAACTTGAGAGCAATCCGAAATTTTAATGAGGCTTTACCTGGCATAAAACTAGAATTCTGATGCACGCATTGACAACCTAACTTACTTAAAATGTTTAGCAAACATTACACTCTAACCGCTGCCAAAAATTATTTCGTGAATGTAGGTAAGAATATAAATTTCCGAGTGATTTTTCTGTCAATTGCATTTCGCAAAACTTCGTCGAAAATTAGCGAGAAGAAACACTTTAGATATTCCGAAATTGTTATCATTCGACGTCCTATGAATGAAACATGGAGTTCAAAAATAAATTTTATATATATATGTATGAAAACACGACAAAAAAGAAGAAAAAAGTGGCTGGTTACTGAAACATCATTAGCGCTGGTTCCCATATGTTTAAATTGGCAGAATACACTTGCCCAGTATGGCATCACGAAGAAATGGCAATTGTTCAACTTTTCATTAAATTACGACTGAATCATGTATCAGCGAAACTGAAGTTGATTTGCAAAGTAACACATCATTAATAATAACATCTACGCACACGTACACACACACATATATATATATATATATATATATATATATATATATATATATATATATATATATATTAAATAATGCAGCTTAACTAATATTTTAAAATAGTCATTCAAAGAATAAATCAATAAAGTTAATGTAATTAATGGCGAACTCACTTCGCTAACAGTTTAAGAAGGCATTAACTCACTGACCACTCGCTGAACAACACGATCCTTGTTTTTATTAATTGTACAATGGATTAGATGTTCGTCCATATTGCTTGCAAGTACTTTCGGTAAAAACATTTACCATCCTCAGGCACAGATGGGTAAAATTCCAACACGAAAATTAATGTGATCGCGTGTCTTGTCGAAAGATGTTTTATTAAAAAATGTGTGCTATTATTAACAGTTAAGAATTTGTTGAACATGCAGTAATGCGACGCTAGATTTTTGAATATTATATAATAATGTAGTAATTCACAATTTCTATTATTATAAGGTTTTTTTCCGTTTTACCCGAAATACCTTTCTATCAGCAAACCACTCGAATTCATGACCAAAACAAAATTAACCATAATCATGTTTGCAAACACGCTTCCTCCAACCACCCAACCAGCATAAATCGAGATAATCGAGATTGCATGGCAGTAAAAAAAATTATCCTTATACATTAAAAAAGGAAATTAGAAGCGCCACTTTCTTCCGTAATCACTCCTTTTAATACCCTAGTGACCTATATATACAGCCATCTAAAGGTGTTTGAAAACTAACAGTCGCCAGTATTGCTGATTCCTATATACACGTTCTCTCTACCTATAAATTCTCTATTCACCATATAAATACAGTAAAATTTAAACAAGATATATATATATATATATATATATATATATATATATATATATATATAGAGAGAGAAAAAAGAGAAAGAGATAAGGAACGAGTTCTTGTGACCTGATTTCTTGTATGCATATGTGTGTATGCATGCATGCATGTGAATATTCATATATATTATAAAATGCAGTGTACGCATTTTTAAAGGTATAAATATAACCTATATATATATATATATATATATATGCTTCTTTATGTAAAATGTATATATATAGATAGATAGATAGATACCTATATATATATATATATATATATTCATGCATGTTTCATTAAATAATATAGACGAAAAATGCTGCCTAAATACACATAATATATATATATATATATATATATATATATATATATATATAAGAATAGATAAATATATGTAGATAATTATGAGGAAAACGTAGCTGTTTATGTAGACAAGTTTATAAGTGAATCAAGTCCGTCCAACTTATTCTAATTGTCCAAAGTGCTCAGCGTTTTCGGTTTTATGTTTAATATTCAATTTTGCTGCCATGTTCGATTCGAATTACGCCATGAATCAGCCGAAATGCCCCCCCCCTCCACCGTTGTTCTAATCTCTTATTCCTTTTCTCTTGGAGAAATAGATAAGGACTCCACAAGAAATAGTGTTTTTTTTTTCTTTCGGATAATTCAATAGACGATTTTTTTTTATTCCAAGTTTCAACGGTGATTGCTGATAATAAGATACTTTTTTTTTCAAAGGGGTAATACAAATTTCATGTTCTTTTCTATTTTACTATTATAGGTACATTTTTTTTTCTGTAAAACGTCTATATTTCTTTCACGACTTCCGACTTAAATAAAACTAAGATTTTCCGAATGTTTTCAGCATTAATTAGTGAGCGTTTGTCTTTAAATATTTGATTAAATGTTTTGGCAAAAACAAGAATCAGAGTAGAAATATAGCCTTTTGCACAATCCATTTTATTTAACACTGCCAGGTTTTGAAGTTTTTAATCTTTGAAACAATGAATATATCAGATCTGCTATCTATTCTTCTGGGATCAGAAGCTGCATTCAAAATATGAAGGGTAATGAGTGCATTTAATGGAACGAGATTTACTGGTTGCCGTAAGTGTTGCACTTTAAACTCATTTAACGATTAAACTTCAAAAACTTTCTTTTCAACTGTGAAAAGATTCATGTTTTGCCCAAATCACTATTAGATATCATTGTGCTCAACTCCAGAAACTTCAGCCGGTTCGATAATAAATCCAGCGACTTTGAGAATGTAAGCGTTTCGGAAAGGGAAGCAGTTCCACTGGGGTTATGCGAGGTTGTCTTGTAATCAGAAGGAGTCACGGTTTGCTTCGTTAGTTTCCAGGAAGACATGTTTCTATGATTCCCTAACGGTGACCATTGTTGTACATTGACAGATAAGAATCATTTTTTTTAAGGAGGCCATTTGTTTCTTGTATAGCAATTCATTATTCCGACAGAGATAGATTTTTAAATACAAGATATACCTTTTTTAGTTTTAAGTCCGTTTATTTTATACAAAATTAAAAAAAAAAAAAAAACACTACCGCGTTTATGTTTAATCTAAAATATAAATCCCGCTTATTTTAAATATTATTTTTTTATAGTTTTACATCTATTTATTTTAATATTTATTTTTTATATAAAATACAATTAATCCATGTTTATCGTTAATAGGAAATATAAATCCCGTCTAGTTTTAATACAATATTTTTTGTCTTAAAATAAAAATAAAAAAAAATCCCCGTATAATATGAACTGCGCCAGCATGGCATTAATCAGAAGTTTTTATTAAAGTTTAACTTAAATAACGGTCAGTTTCTACTCAGCACGTGATGATTGCGTCATGTACAAGAAACTCTGAGTCGTGCTAATGATGAGGGATATATATATATATATATATATATATATATATATATATATATATTACGATAAACGTGCAATCAATTTACAAATTCATGATTAATGTTTGGCAAAACAAGAATAAATATATTGCACAATCCATTTTATGTAAAAAACTAATGCAAAAAGTAATTAATGATTTCATTGGCGTTATCCATGATTCGCAAACAATTCAAATCATATTTTTATTTTTAATCCGTTTAGTAAAAAAATAAGAACTCAATACCGGCAGAAATGTATAGAACAAGGATCATTTTTCATTCATAACGGATTCGGAGGTTTTTTATATTTGAATTGTTTACGATCGATGGATTTCTCGCCAATTAAATCATTAATCAAGTTTTTTGCATTAGTTTTTGTGAATAATTCACCGATGAGGAATATATATATATATATATATATATATATATATATATATATATATATATATATTATTCCATTGACTTTCAAGTTTCCTTGAAGAAACGGTTTATTCATATAAGTAAATATATTTGCATTGATAAGTCCAGGAAAAAAAAATACTTTCCTATGGACGAAATGATCATCTGTATGAGGTAATTCGTTTAGATCTCATTAATTGTTATTCATTTATATGCTCTATAATAAAAATTATATTGAGCTCTCTTTTGTGGATCAGTTTTAATATTTTATGTTAATAGGATCCACTTGGATTACTTACGCACGGATTTTTTTACCTGTATATATATATATATATATATATATATATATATATCCAAATGATTTACCTTATACAGATGATTATTTTCAAAATTAGATGTATTTCTGCTTATTTGTCTATACATAGAGGCACATGCATACAGGTATATGCATTTTTAGTTCGTACAAACACAAGCATATAAATAATCTGAGGTTAGGCGCAGTTACACATCCATGCTATCGAGCACACACACACACACACATATGCAATTGTCATTCTGTTTCTGTGTCAAGACAGTAGCGTTTGATATGTAGTAATTTTCTCTTAACAAGCTACAGGTTGGAATGGTCTTGTCGTTTTTCAGGTCGGCCGTCCGCGCCGTCAGACATGCTCACACATACACACATATGTAGACAACTATTAACATAATTACCATTGTCATTATTGATATTATTATTATTTTACATTGCTTTTATTGTCCTTATGAATATTGTTTCCATCATCATTAAGGCTATCTTTACTGTTTATCATAACCAATAAGCCATCAATTAATATAACAATAATAATAATATCACAGTTGTTATTACCATTAACATAATCACAATCGTCAATAAAACACCAGCAGTTATTTTCGTTAAAAATACAAACATCATCATCATCATGTCTACAGACAGAACCCAACTTAACCAACGTGGTGGTAGTCGACCAAGATCAGTGAGTGTGGGTACGCGTCTACATATATGTGTATGTGTGAGCGAACGTGAGCATGTCTGACGGCGCGGACGGTTGACCTGAAAAACGTCGACCACCCCCAGCTGTTCCTTGTTAAGAAAACATTGCGAGATATGTAACGCTACAGTTTTGACACCGAAACAGGATGACAATTGCGTATATATGTGTGTGCTCGAACGCATCTAACCTCCGATTATTTATATGGGTGTGTTTGTACGAACTAAAATGCATATACCTGTATGTATATGTGTCTGTGTATATGAGAATGTCATCCCAAAGAAACACAAAAGAAAAGTGTTTTATTTCCTAAGGTAGTTCCCCGGTCAAAATCAACATGACGTAGATACAGAAGTGACACCGGAAGTACACTTTTTAAATACCTACACACGTTCAGGAAACACAATACAAACCTGTGAAAATGTTAAACAAAGTTGCATGTGATTGGGTCGCCATATTGGATTGTCTTATTGGTATATGGGAGTTTATTGTTTGTTTTTGTGACTAATAAAATCAAAAAGATGACGTTAGTCAAGTTAAACTACTGTTGTGTTTCAAATCGAATACTGTTGTCGCTAATCTATTGGGACACAGCTGAAAGAAAGCGTTGTCAATCAAAACTTACAGCGCCAACATTGAATCTTGTTTCTTTCTTATATCCTCACAGAAAAACAAAGCAATGATTGATTGATATGTTTTATTTATGGCGTATCAATTGTTTGTAGGTTATTTAAAGCTGAAAATATGTTTAGATTGTAAGAATTTTTGGGCGATAATAATGATTTACCGATACAAGTCCTACTAACTTAACCCATAGCTGGGGGAGGGGTGGATAAATATCTTTCCCAAGGTTATTTACGCATAAGTAGATATAATGAACCCGATTTGAATTGGAACTTGGTTCTACAATTTCAATTCCGAGACGCTTTCTACTACACTATCCGCATTACTAGCTTAGCTGGTATTTCCAAACGGTCACTCATCTCGGTACTGGCCAGGCTCGGCGTTGCTTTACTTCGGTGATCGTACTAGAACCGGTGTTTCAACGAACAAAGCAATGATGACGTATAGCAAAATATAATCTCACGTTTGTTCTCTGTGTCTACTGAGGGATCACGTTTAAAAACAAAAGCACAAAACAAGCGTCATGCATATCGTCTGGAGAGAGAGAGAGAGAGAGAGAGAGAGAGAGAGAGAGAGACGTAAAACAATTCAACTTTTACGTCTGTACGTGTAATTTCGTGATAATGTTGCATTCCAGATAGCTATCGCCGGGTGGAGTTATCTCTGTCTTCATCCGGGGGGGCGCGCGGGGGGGGAGCGAGTTCGTTGATCTTGCATTGGTTTGTTCTATCCAAATAAATATGGTTCTCGTCTGTCAATGTAAACCTCATACTCGATAGCTATTACAGCAAGAAGTCCTCAAGAATTTTCTCAAAACATTCCAAGCATCCACATAAAAAAGACGTTTGTAAAAGACATTTGTAAAAGAAGTGAGTTTTTCTGAAAATATCCCTCAGGTCATCCCATAAGTTCTGTCCGAATTTTGAATAAAGAAAACAAGTGACCAAATGTTGCATTTAATTACAGATTCCATCAACAATGTATTTTCCCTGATTATCTATGACTTCATTCCATCTATTAACAAGCTTACTAATTCCATTACTGTAAAATTCTTTTGGCTTTGATTCGAAGAACTCACAAATGTCAGTTTTAACCTCTTCCTGTGTTACAAAAGCTGTTTCTTCCAAATGATTCTGTAAGCTACGAAACAAATGGTAGTCTGAAGGAGCAAGATCGGGAGAATAAGGTGAATGAGGAATTTTCTCCCAACCAAGTTCTTCGATCTTTTGTGACATGATTCTTGCTGTGTGGGGTCACGCATTGTCCTGATGAAACATCACCTCTTTTTGATTCACTAGAGCAGGTCTTTTTTCCTCAAAGCTTGGTTCAAACGCTCTAATTGCTGACAGTATATTTGAGCATTAATTGTTGCATTAGGTGGTAAGAATTCAAAGTGGATTATTCCTTGGCGATCCCACCAGATTGAAAGAAGAATCTTTTGTCCATGAAGTTTCCTTCTCGGCTGTGGCTGGGGTCCTTCCCCTGTCTACGACGCTTAACATTTCAATAAAAGATCCATTTTTCGTCGCCAGTCACAAGTCTATCCAAAAAAGGTAAAACAAGTTGGCGATAATGGAGAGAAGAGCAGATGTCAACTCGGGATTTGAGGTTGTTTTCAGACAATTCATGAGGCACCCATTTTCCAAGTTTAGGAACTTTTCCAAGTTGTTGAAGATGCCGATGAACAGTTGTATGGTTTGAACTGAGAACCACTGCCAATTCCTCAACTGATAAAGCAGGATTTTCTTCAAGGGCTGCTTCAAGAAGCTTTTTCATCAAACTCAACTGGACGTCCAGTTCGATCTTCATCTTCAAGGGTGAAATCTCCACCTCTGAATTTTGCAAACCATCTTCTGCAAGTTCTTTCATTCACACATTCCTCTCCATAAACTGAGTGAACGTTTCTAGCCGCTTCGGCTGCTGAGTTTCCTTTCTTGAACTCATAAAGCATTATGTGCCTCAAATGATTCTTGGGTACTTCCATGTTAGCAGGGTTTTAATCAAACAAAATTTAATTTTATTGTTCTCTGAAAAAAATTTGATCAGTTTAAATGCATCTAAACATAAAAATAATGTTCAGCTCCATTAGACATTATAAAATACTCTTTAAATTTTGTTCATTTTAACAAAAAGTTAAAATTCGGACAGAACTTATGGGATGACCTGATAATATAATTGAAAACAAATACCGAATAGAAAAGTTAACAATTTTTATTCATTTACTACAATTACAATTTACTACAGGACTTAAGCTTTCTCAAATCTGTAACACATATTCATGTATGGCGTGAATACATACATACATACATACATACATACATATATATATATATATATATATATATATATATATATATATATATATATAATTTATTCGAAAATTATAACAAATATGTTATAAAATCGCTACAAAATAGCTATTTTGTTTCAACTGGTGTCTTATCAAGTGATGGAGTTGAATAATATTTACTCCCTCTAACTATTCAAATATCGAAAATATAAGTAATTTTAATTTCTATTCCCCCCCGACACTCTATACCTCTTTACACTATATTTATATTTTATAAACTTCCCCTCCTCTGAGATCTCACCAAATTTCTTTCCATTAATCCATTAATCCATCCTATTATTTTATATATTTTAAAGTTATTTTAAAACCTCCTTTTATTCCTCTTTTTATTTGAAATTAATATTTCACTCTTCATATAACCCGAAATTAATGTCATAAGGTTAATATTCGGGTTTAATTTTATAAAACTTCTTCCCTTTAAGACTAATACCTCTCACCCCCCCTGACACCTGCCTTGTGCCTTTCGTCTGACTGAGATATTGAAATGGATAAATTTTGTATTAGTTTTTCGACTGTTCTTTTTTTTTAGCGTTCACAGTTAAATTTCTATTTCTGACACGAACTCAGTTAACGCCGGGCTTTATGAGACATACAACAGGTGTTTTCGTCTGCCGAAATAGGCTATACTTCAGATGAGGTGATTTTGGATTTTATTGTTTATTAATTATTTGCTCTATAATAATAAATACATTGAGCTCTTTGTGGATCAGTTTAACATTTTATATTACTAGGATCCACTTGGATCATATACCAACAGATTTATTACCTTTGTTATATATATATATATATATATATATATATATATATATATATTAATGAACACATTACGCACCATTGAATAATCATCATGCATCAGATTTTTTGACAAGTGGTGTCGATGGCGTACTGGGGTTTGCACCAAAACCAAAATCTACCATCAACCCTCAATTGTAACCGTGACGCACTGAATCATTCCACACAGGGTCACGTTGGTGGCATCACGTCCGGTGTCATGGTGTTAACAGGGCGATACTGGTGGATCTTCTGTTACTATAGAACCACAGAAGCTAAAAATGCCGAACTGGCCTGTTGAATATGTCCCCTGCATTGAATGTAGATGTTATTTGAGTCAGTGTCACTTGTCTGTTACTGCAGACAATTCTGTTCCCGTCACGTGACAATGCATTTCATCAGTTATATATTCCGGGTACACATACGACACCGTAGTTAAATGTTCCGTATTTTCAGAAAATGAATCTAACATAAGTATGGCACACACTATCAAACTCCATTATAATTCTGATAATTGATATCGCTTTGTCTGATTCATCAGATGTGAGAACGACTGATATGTTGGTTTATGAATATAGCAGGTAGCGTAACAGTTACCGGTTTGGGATGAGAAATAGGAGAGAACTGAGTTTGAATTCTGGTCGAGTTCATTACATTCACTTTTCCACAAATAGCCTTAGGAAAATCATGGATCTATGTCTTCTCTGTTCAGCTTTAGGTTAAATAGCAGCGCATACAAGGATCTTTGGCCATAATTGGCACCCAGTCTAGAATAAAGACAATTCTGAATTAAAAACCCAGCCTCACGAAACTCCACAAAGAAGTCTATACATGGGGTGCCGATATACCTTTAAAATAAAACTCGATATATTTCAACAGTTTTACCCATTTTTATAACCGCGACCCACACATAATAATCAAGGGGGTTGCAGCTTGTGGAATGAGGTGGCCAGATGTAAGGGTTGATGCATAAATTTTCTAGCAGCCATGACTGGGTTCTCCTGCTCGTGCAGGGTCCTGTTGGCAGACATAGGGTCTTCCAGCATCCACTCTTTTCACCCAGGGTAGCACTACATCTTCAAGGCACTTGACACACAAACACTCTGAAGCAGTACAGCATACCATTTCCAAATTTCTGGTGGAATGAATTGCGTCACAGTGCTCGTTTTCTCACAGATGGTACCCCACTGACCCTAATATACTGTTCAAACAACAAAATCAAAAAAAAAAAATCAAAAAAATCAAAAATAATGCGCATACGCAAAATTTAAAATATAAAATGGCGACAATTTACCCATTGCTTCCTGTATATCAGAAATAAACTTTACGCGCACACTGAATTTTTTTTTTTCTGCTACTGTCAGGTTCATGCGTAAAAACAATATTCAAGTAATGTGAGGAACACAGAATTATAGGCCAACCATGCAAACCGGAAAAATAAGTGTGAATGCCGCGCGCAAATCTTATTTTTCTATTTCTAATATTTTTCTTTTATTTTTTTTCTCGACATTTTACATTTGATTACTGTTCATTTTTTTTTTACTGAGTTGCTCTCTTTGACGCACATTTGATTAATTGATGTATTTAATACATATATGCATATTCTCATATATATATATATATATATATATATATATATATATATATATATATGTGTGTGTGTGTGTGTGTGTGTGTGTCTGAGTCTGTGTCTGTGTATGTGATTATATATCAGGCTACAAAAATTCTCTCTCCATGTATGTATGTATGTATGTATCTATCTATCTATCTCTGCTCTCTCTCTCTCTCTCTATATATATATATATATATATATATATATATATATTGGATTAAAAAATAAAATTAAAATTCGTAGGTGAAAATGGACATTTACTAAAGGTATCGTAATTCCAATTGTAAACTATATATATATATATATATATATATATATTTTATGAAGAAAGACCACAATAATTTATTTCACCCAAATCTTTTTTAAAGGATTTCGGATCATCAGGTAACACTTCCAACAATGAAATGCGAGGAAAAATGGGATTAGAAATTGATGGGTAGTGTAATTTTTTTAATTCAACAGGGAGGGTGAAGGTGGCGGTTAAAGAGACAATACAAAGTATAGGGAGGGTTAAATTTACATCTCTCTTAAATAAGCTTTATATTGGGATAGGAGGAGTGACCTAACCATGACCTATTTATATGGTTAAAGAAAACGGAAGTGATCTGTAGGAATAGTGAGGAAAGGAAATAAAGTAAAAGGAAAAAAGGGAAAAAAATGGAAAAAAAGCAGACGTATCCAAAAGAGTTTTATTGCAAAGCGTGAGGGGGAGAGGGGAGTGAATCGAAAGAGAGAAAAAGGGGAAAAAGCCAGACGTATTCAAAAGAGTTTTATGGCAAAGAGAGAGGGGGAGAGGAAAGTGAATCGAAAGAGAGAAAAAGGGAAAAAAAAGACAGACGTATTCAAAACATTTTTATGGTAAAGAGGGAGGGGGAAACGGAAGTGAATCGAAAGAGGCTGTAATTTTGTTTTAAAAAACTTATGTAAAAGATAGATTACAATGTTTGATAGAAAATTAGGTGTCTAAAAAATTGGAAGATATTAAATTCAGTATTTAATTTTTTAATTAACTAGTTTAGGGATTTAATACAAGTTAACTACTATTGTAATAAATATATTTATCGAGAACATATTAAAGAAATATTTAAAATTACAATAGTTCATTTACCCAACAAATATATATATATGTTTGTGTTTGTGCGTATGTGTGTCTGTGATTATATATCAGGCTACAAAAATTCTCTCTCTCTCTCTCTATGTATGTATGTATGTATGTATGTATCTCTCTCTCTCTCTTTTCTCTCCCCTCTATATATATATATATATATATATATATATATATATATATATATATATATATAAATTAAAAAGAGACAACCTTAAGGTTCCATTACTATAATTTCTTTCCTTTTTCCTTTGTAACTAGAGATGTGACCTGATGAACCAGGAAAAATATATTTTCTGTGGAAGTAAATTATAGTCATGGAACCTTAAGGTTGTCTCTTTCTTAATGATTTAATTAATATTTCCTCTGGTGTTCCATTCAGCTCTCGGGATTCATATATATATATATATATATATATATATATATATATATATATATATATATAACTGCATATTTATAAAACTTCTTCTTTTTAAGGCAAATACCTTCCACCCTCCCTTGACCCCTGCCTCGTGCCTTTCGTCTGACTGAAACATTGAAATGGATAAATTTTGTATTAGTTTTTTGACGGTTAAATTTCTATTTACCACAGTCGATACAGGGGTTGATAAGACAGGCGACCGATATCTTCGTCTGCTCAAATAGGCTATTCCATATATGAGGTGATTTTGAATTTTATCGTTTATTAATTAATTGTTCTGTAATAATTAATAAATTGAGCTCTTTTTGTGGATCAGTTTTAATATTTTATATTACTAGGATCCAATTAGATCATATACCAAAGGATTTGTTCCCTTTACTATATATATATATATATATATATATATATATATATATATATATATATATATATATGTGTGTGTGTGTGTGTGTGTGTGTGTATTGATATTGCGTATATTTTGACAGCATATTTTGATTGAAACGTTTATTTGAATACTTTAGACAAATTTTGTCTACTTATATTCAATTGGATCCTTTCATGTACACGGGCCGTTGTTTAGTGTTATGCAGTATAATAATAGTTTTAATATTTATTTCTTAAAATATCTCTCGACAACACCATAACATAATTATCTCTCTTGAAGGTTTACTCAAGCCAATTACGCAGTGCTCTACTCAGTGTTCACAAGTAAAAAAAAATCTTTCAGATGAAAATAATTAACACTATAATATTTGTTTTCAAATAAACAACGCTCTGATGATGACATTGTGATAATGTAGAAAGTACTCGGAATAAAATAATATGTATTAACACAGTAATTTTCTCTCTTCCTTTAATAATGACACCAAAAAATTGCCTTGAATATGAAAGGATCCAGTTGAAAGTAAGTAGACAAATTTATCCAAGTTATTCAATGAAACATGTCTCACTATATATATATATATATATATATATATAGAGAGAGAGAGAGAGAAAGACATGTTTCACTGAATAACTTAGACACATTTTTTCAACTGAATCCTTTGAATATATTATATATATATATATATATATATATATATATATATATATAGAGAGAGAGAGAGAGAGAAAGAGATTCATATATATATATATATCTTTCATTCTCTCCTTCTTTTTATATATACACACATACACACACACACACACAGAGAGAGAGAGAGAGAGAGAGAGAGAGAGAGAGAGAGAGAGCGGAAGTGAAACTGAATGGAAAATCTTTACAGACAGCGCATTTCGTCTGGATGTGAAATGTGGTTTCCTATAGGAATGAGTGACAAACTTGAGTAAGAAAAGTGCGTTTGAATTTTTGAGTTAATGTTAATAAATAACATTGTGTTAATAAATAACATTATGTAATAATAAATAACATTATGTGTTAATAAATAAAATTATGTGTTAATAAATAACATTATGTGTTAATAAATAACATTATGTGTTAATAAATAACATTATATGAAAATAAAACCAGAAATTGTATTTTTGTTGCTGCTGTTGTTATTCAAAGGCAGGAATATACAAAATAAATTATACAAAATCCCCAATGATTGGCGAAAAATCCAGAATTTCCCCAGAAAAAAAAAATCCTTATGAGCAAGGCAGGAATATACTGCATAACAACACGTCAAACGCACTGCATACATACACACACAAATGTATTAATCAGTACATATACACGTACCTACGTTTTTGGCGTGCGACTATAGTTTCACTGGGTGGTGCCTGAAGAACTGCGAACACCATCAAGTGAAACTATAGCCGCACGCCAAAAACGTAGGTACGCGTATATATACTAATTAATACATATTTTTGCTCTCTATAACCACATTGAGCACTATTACTATATATATATATATTATAAATTAATTGATTTAAAATATGGTTTCTTCGCTATACAGGAATTACCATGTTTCAAAAACCGAAGATAAAAACTTCAAATCTAATTATATAATTAAATCAAAAGCATTAGTTCTGTTTCATCTTCAAGCGAATTTTGGAATAACTTTTTAAAAATTTACTGAGTTTTAAACGCACATACAGTTCATAATTTTTTGTTTCCAAGGATACAGAGAAATCCAATCATTTAGACAGGGGCAGTAGCGTGTTCATTTGTATTAACTATTATTGTATCAATTATGAGTTACGTTCGAAAAAGAGGTTAAGTCTAGGGAGGGGTGCATTTTTCAACGAATTTTGACATCCGTTCAACGCATGTCGTCTGGTTTTCTTTATCAACGAGATCTATCTAAGATCTATCTATCTATCTAAGTAGTAATATACATACGTAAAGATATAAAACATGAAGATATATTAATGCTAAAGGGAGATAACTAGTGCCATTTAATTATTCATTGTTAATTCATTGTTGCAAAGTGTTGCTTTTTTCGATAAGTATACCTAATTATATATTCTATATTTTGTACTGCCTGACACAGGAATCCGAACATTTTTTTTTATGAGAATGACCAGGTTTACTTTACAAGCCATGTTTGGAGATCAGGGGAAAAACTTGACAACGAGGAAAAATTAAATGCATTTTTAAATAATAAAAAAATATCTTTGTGTGCATGTAGGTAGGAGTTACTTTTTGAGTAGTCGTAGTCGTCTGTTTGTGTGCGTGTGTGTACACGCGCGCACGTGTGTGTGTGTGTGTGTGTGTGTGCATAGGGGTGTGTTTATATTTGTGTGTGTATACGCGTTTGTATGGTCACCAACATTAGGTTTCTATGAGATTATTGGTTTGCATTTGGGTTGGCCTTTTCGATTGATGCCCATATTGATATTCGGTCGATCTGAACTGGCCGTGATAGACTGACAGATCGATCAACCGACAGAAAGCTACAAAACAAAGGCTAATACCTGTTTCGACTTAATACGTTTGTTCTGATGTCTATTCCTTCAGAACTGAAATCACTTAAAGAAAACAGAATCATGTAAAACTACAACAACACAGACGTAGAAAAAAAAAAGAAACTGTCAAATAAATAAAATAATATTGAAGGCCAATAAACATGGAAAATGTATTTCGAACATAAGTTATCGGAAAAATAAAGTTTTTTTACGTAAATAGGAAAAAACAGATAATTGAAAGAAATGCCATTACCGATCAATGTTTCATTCGGACTTGAATCTTCATCTTGACTGTTTTCGGGAAAACTTTTCCAAAAAGAATCTTTTTATATTAAGCATATCGTAACAGTTACTTCTTGTGAACATTTTAAGATAGAAGACGATCAACAAGGATTCTTTTCGGTAAACAACTTTCTTGGATACATGATCTGACATGTATGATTTTGTTGTTTTCGATGTTTATATAAATTTTAAAACTCTAACGAGTTCATTCTTTATAAAAAAAAAAATTAAAGCACACCCTTCGAGGTTGAAATAAAACAGAGAAAGAGACGAAAGATGTGAGCAGTTCATATATCTATCTATCTATCTATCTATCTATCTATCTATCTATCTATCTATCTATATATAAGACATAACATGCTATCTTATTTGGGCCCAATACCTGTTATCGTTAACAGTATTCTGGATAATCGCTCTCCAGTGGGATTATCCATAGCTTGTGTTTGTTTACAGGCATACTATCTGCACCCATATCTATTTTTTTTATAGCTTTAGTTTGCTAAGGTTTGGTTGGCAACTCTGTCGATAGATCCCAGATTGCTCTGATAATTAACTCATAGAAGGGGCGGTTTATTTATACCTTTCTCGAGGTTATTTGTGCGAAAGTGAATGCATCGAATTTGTCTCTCTGATTTCTCATTCCGTGCCGTTAACCATTACATTTTACATCACATTGCGTATTACACATTACACTATGAGAAATGCAAATCTGTTATTGAATTCCCAATGAAACGTGCTCAGAGAAGCCAAATAACTTGCAACATACCTGACAAGTTTGTGTAAATGGATGAAGGAAAGAATCTTGCAAAGCAGCAGACGAGAAAATGTTTCTAAAACCAAACAAAGAAGCTTCGTGGAGAGTCATGCTGAACACCTGCAGCCGATTATAGGTTTCAATGAAATACTAAGTTTCTGAATCTTGGAGAGACCATACAGGTGTTGTAGTTCGATGTAGCTTTGAGTCAGCTGTCATATTCCGTGAGAATTAACTTTATTTAAGATCTCTGAAAACTTCCTCACAGTTTTCAGGGTCGGATCCTTTTTCCTCTTCCTATAGATAGCATCCTAAAATAGGTTTACCATTTTCTCGGAATATTCCAACTTGTCCAAGACCACCATAGTGTTTCCTTTGTAAGCTGGCAGCATGTTACTAGCATCATTATGAAAGTTCTTGATTGCCAACATTTTTTCTATTGGCATATTTATTTTGGTCGACTTAGTCACTTCTAGTCTCACTTTTCATCTTATCTCGTCTGCTTGGATCTTCGGGATCTTCAAAGCAGCCTCCTCAATTGGAGTTTTCATGTCTAAGTATGGGACACGTCTGATTGTTGTGGCGAAGTTGAGACTCTTGTTTATCACTGATTCCTCAAAGACATTCAACCAGTTGATTGCTGATATTGACAGATGTTCTTACCGAAATGTAATAAGCCTTGTTGCTACTAGTAATCTTTTATCTGTCGAACATGCAGTTTTTGATGAGCATTGACCCATTAAAGTTTCTGATTGTATGATTTATCCATGTCTTGTATTCTGTATTTGTCCGAGTCAAGTGTTATTTTGCTAAGTAATGTCTTGGTCTGTTCGTAGCTGATGTTTCCAGCTCATTTTTTTTCCTTCAGCTGTCCTTTCTCTCACAACTCACGAGGGTATAGTTTGTGCTTTCCTGGAACTGAACGATGTTTGGAACAACCCGTAATTAGGGGTGAGACAATGAAATCATGAATGGCTGATCATGTATGGTGGGGAAAAGTATAGTCATCAACCCTTGTAGAATGATGTAAATATAATGGACAGAGACCAATACTGGAGAGACAGACGTCTGAAAAAAATCAGCTTATATTCTAAGCTATAAGGATCTCCTTAGTAGGCTTAGAGTATAAATAAATATGATATGGGAGCCTTTAATAAATAAAGAATAAACTGATATCGAGGCTTCAGCAACAGCATGAGCAGTAGTAAAATAAACTTTCAAATAAGAGCAGTTAAGCGTGACAGGTAGAAGGTACAGCAACATGACTTATCAGCAGTTAGGTTTGGTTTAAGACTACAAGTTCTTCACGGGTGTATAGCCTAGTGGATAAGAACGTTGGTTCAGGAATTTGGTGATATTTAATTGTTCAATCCTTGGTCCGAGCAGTGTATTTAGGTTCAGTGGAATCGGGCGAGAAACAACTGTGTATTACTAAAATAAGAATCAAACACATATATCCCTGGATATAGACAGTGGAACAAGAACAGTCTACTTCTGTTGGTTAAAAAAAGGGCTCATTTGAAAATTACTTAAAGGTTAAATCTTAAAGGTTAAACGGATCTATGAGCAGATGATGAAAGCCAGAGAGCATAACGTCCGAAAGAGTTGTGATAAGAACAGCAAAAATTGGGATGAGGAAATCAGGCTGCGTGACCGATAAATACATCACAGTTTTTTAAATGATACAATAGGCAATTTCTTAATCGAGAACACAACACGAAATGAATAAATAACATCATTGCAATAACCTTTCGACCTTTTCAGATGATTGATGAAGCAGATTTCCAAAAATGTCGATTGAACTTTAAAGAATGAGACTTGCTCGATCGATTTGTTTTTATAGACAATCTCGTTTAGTTAACTGACCAGAGGAATGTGGAATTAAAACAAAAATGTTTGACGCATGCGTACCGGTGCAGGGAATGTTTTAAGAAAGACTGACTAATCACTATCTATTAATGACTGTGCCTTTAAATCAGCAAAATAAAGTCGATAAGACGGATTATCGCGACAGAATAAGCCACCGACCACATTTATTAGACAAGAAATATTTGTTTCCCAGATTGAAATATTACTAACATTTGTGATTCACTCGTAAGAATAAAAGCGAAAATAGAAATATCTCAAAGGACATTGCATGGAGCTGAAACACAGATCAAATAGAATGTCTAAGGTAAAAAAAAAAAAGAAGAAATTGTTAGAAAAGTAAATGTGTTTTTTGATCAATGAAAATAAGTTTCTTTTAAGTTGTAATTATATCTGGGAAGGTAATCATTAATTGGAGGAGAAGAAAAAAGGCGCGAGGTAATCAGAGGTGACAGGAGAATGAGAAACAAATAAAAGAGAAAGAGAAATAACAAAAGACAAGAAGAAAAAAAGAAAAAGAAGAATAGAGAAAAGAGAAAAGGAGAATAAAGAAATTAAAATAGAGAAAAGAAGAAAAGAGAAAAACAAAAGGGAAAAAGAAAAAAGGAGAAAAAAGTCAAGAGAAAACGAAAAACTGATATAGAAAAGCGAGGGTGAAAAGATAATTATAAAAAGAAAAAAATACGAAGAAAAATGAAAATGTGAGATATAAAATCTAACTATTATTATTATTATTATTTTCTTTAATTTCTGGCGTTTACACATTTCTTTCCGGGTCCCGCCCAGGAACCTAAGGTTAGAAATGGCGTCATGACACTTTCCACTGACAAAAAAAAAAAAAAAAAATTAAATTACATAGATAAATCCCTTCGTAAGGTGAGTGCTGTACTTGTCAGAACAATTTTTGTATCTCCTTGAGGCATGGACTTCCAGGAATCCCTTCAATTAATCTACTCGAATCTTTTCCAACCAATCTGAGGGCTCCAACTACAACAGGGATTGTTGATGTTCCCAGACTGGTTCCTCTCTGAGGGACGCGGCCCTTGTTGTCCCGGTTGACGGCCGATCCGGTATGAAATATTATTCGTATTCATTGAAATTGGTAGAGATGCGTTTTAACCTTGACCGCCAAGGGGTAATTATGTTCAGGTTACCAGCTGTAGGACGAGTCTCGAAGAAGATCCAGTGGGGTAGACTGTACTAAGTTTTAACTTAGTACAAGTCCGAGTGACCACCCAAGGGGGAAATATAGATTTTAGTATAGAGACTTACAAAAAAAAAAAAAAATATACAATATGATCCCTGTCAATGCGGATATATACACATGTAAATTATATATATATATATATATATATATATATATATATATATATATATATATATGCACACACATACAGGAGAGAGAGAAAGACAGATATTAGTAAACATGTACACATATACGCAACGACAGAGATATGGGATGCTTAAAGTAAGAGAAAAAAAAAGTGAAAAATGGACACAGATGTCCGCTTAAGGTCAGGGGGTGCGGAAAAATTGAAATATAAGTTAAAACAAAAAAAGGAAAAAGAGAAGGGAACTGAAAAGGAAAGAATTAACTTGAGTCAAAAGAATTTACAATTATAGCAAACTACACGAAAAGTATCATTCAAAAATGCTACATTTACCATTTCTTACAAGTTCGGAGCATGGCAAGAGTGACCTTCCACAAATGTTCAGTTTTCCGTCGCCAACGACAGATACTTATCAAATTTTATGGGGTAGGCTGGACTTATACTACAGATTGGTAGGGGGGGATATCAAAGAATTCATTAAACAAAGGGGTAGAAGCAGAGCAGTAAAAGTTATTCTTTTCCGGTCATCTCTCAGCCTACTAGCTACTAAAAGATATATTTTTAAATTTTCACTCAAAGACATGATAGTCAAAATTATTATTATTATTATTATTATTATTATTATTATTATTATTATTATTTCCTTTGATTTCTCTTGTATACACATTTTCTTCCGGGTCCCAACAAGAGACCTAAGGTCAGAAATGGCTTCATAACATTTTCCATAGATCATTTTAAAAAGAAACAAAAAAGCTCTAAGATTACAGACATTTTACATGGGCAAAACTCTTCGTAATGTGTGAGCTGTACTTGTGAGAACAATTTTCTTTTGTATTTCTTAAAGGTACTGGGCTACCAGGAATCCCTTCAATGAGTCTCTCGGATCCTTTTCCAATCAACCCGAGGGGCTCCGATTATAACTGGAATTATTCATGTCCGCATGTGCCATATTTTTTAAATTTCTTCTTCAAGATCCTTGTATTTTTATTTTTTTTATAGTTATTTGTAGCAGAATTTCATGTAGGGCATAAAATTCGGTCTTGCAGTCGCACGTCTCAAGAACTCGTTCTCCACGCAACTTAAAAACACGTAGACAAACTAGCTCCAATCTTTCCTTGGAAAATGGCGAACACGACGCAGGTTCGTTTTCGAGGACGTTCATTTATGCGTTCACTACATTATTATTATTATTATTATTATTATTATTATTATTATTATTATTATTATTATTTTTACTTTCTTTGATTTCTGGCGTTTTTACATTTTCTTTCCGGGTCCCGCCCAGGGACCTAAGGTTAGAAATGGCGTCATGACACTTTCCACTGACAAAAAAAAAAAAAAAATTACATAGTTAAAGCCCTTCGTAAGGTGTGGGCTGTACTTGTCAGAACAATTTTTGTATCTCCTTGAGGCATGGACTTCCAGGAATCCTTCAATTAGTCTACTGGAATCTTTTCCAACCAGTCCTAGGGCTCCAACTACAACAGGGATTGTTGATGTTCCCATATGCCACATTTTCGAGATTTCTATTTCAAGGTCCTTGTACTTTGACAACTTTTTGAATATCTTCAAAGATGCATTGCAGTCAGCAGGGACTGCCATATCGATAAGGAGGCACCGTTTTTGTTTGTGGTCTTTAATAACAATATTATTATTATTATTTCCTTTGCTTCCTGGTGTATAATGATTTCAATCCGGGTCCCAACGAGAGAATATTTTGAGACTCCTACTCAAAACCAAAACCCAAAATCACATTTTACATAGATAAATCCCTTCGTAAGGTGTGGGCTGTACTTGTGAGTACAGTTTTCTTTTATATTTCTTTAAGGCATGGACGACCAAGAATTGCCTCAAAGAGTCTTTTGGAATCTTTTTCAATCAATCTGAGGGCTTCAACTACAACTGGAGTTGTTGATGTTCTCATGTTCCACATGTGAAGATTTCGATTTCAAGGTTCTTGTTTTTTGATAGTTTTTTGAAGATCTTCAAAGATACCTGGAGGGACTGCCATGTCAATAAGGAGGTACATTTTGTTTTTACGATCTCTGATCACAGTGTCTGGGTGATTAGCTTTGATTGTCCTGTGTGTACTGAAAAGTCCCATAAAAGTTTTACAGAACCTACCTCCGTATGGCGTTCATACCAATTCCTTGCAGTTTCCTTTCCGTAACAGTTGCAGATTTTCCTATGCAGATATTTACCACTCTGTGTTGTTTGACTCATCTTCAGTGACATAATATGGATAATTGCAGTTTATGCCGAGGGTAGATTCTTCAGTTTTATTTCCTGACAGATTATTATTTCGTATCACAATTATTTAACGTTTTATCCCATCCTCTGTCATATTATTTATTTCTAGACTTATCTCCTTATTGTTTAAGTGACGAGTTCTGTTTTATATTTAGTTTTATCTTAACTATTTCCCCATTCGTGAGTCTTTTATTTTGTACGATGTCCTTGTGGACATTGGCAAGCATATTTGGGTTGAGATAGGGTCTTATATCAGTTCCTACAGTAGCTCTCCATATTTGATAATGTCTGATCTGTGATGTTCTTCTGTCGATTTTCGAGTGCGAAGAGAAAGGATATCATGACTTCTTGATACTTTTTGCGAGTTCATTTCGTTCACTTTCTTTTTATTAATTGATTTGGTATTGAGTCACTTGGTTCAAGATTGGAAATAGTCCGGGTTTAGTGACCAGGTGTCTCATAGTTGTTGGAAGAGTTTGTTCCAATGGCAGATTTTTTGGTCCCAGACTAGTTCCTCTCAGAGAGACGCGGCCCTTGTTGACCCTGGAAAAATTTTCCGTTTTATGTTTGACCACCAAGGGGCAAATTTGTTCAATATACCAACTCTAGGACGGCTGTCGACCAAGACTAAAGAGCTTATCCTTCTCATGCAATAGGGGGAGGTATATTCAGATGTCCAGGGCTCAAAAGTTCATCATCTAGTACCGCATTCAAGAAGGTAACATAGGGATATGGAAATGGTATTATCCATACTAAGTTTTAACTTAGTATAAGTCGAAATGACCATTGCCAGATGAAAGGTCAGGTGGAGTATTACGAGAAAAAAAAATAGAAAATAAAAAACTTAACCAGTCAATGCGATCCTTACCCATGCACATATATGTCCACACACAGACACACGCATCTCCCTCCCTCTATGTTCTTTTTATCCGAGCGCTTTCGGCTATACATTTAGCCATTTTCAAGTTCGGACAGTTTTTATATAATTTATCATCCGAAAAGAAAACAAATTATTAGATCTCATGAGAAATTGTATAAAAAACTAAATAAAAACACCTTGTTTGTGGTATTCAATGAAATGCATATATATATATATATATATATATATATATATATATATATATATATATATATATATATATCGGTTCAGTTGCAGAAACTTAAAAATAAGGATAAAAATTTATTATATTTTATAATTTTATTATATTTTATATTAAGTCCTTCCATACATACCTCTTTCAGCCAATGGACTCTCAGTTAGGTTTAAGCATAAGTAAATTGTTAATATATTGTTATTATGAATAATAATAATAATAATAATTGCGCGGCGCACGATCCAAGTGTAACATGTAGAAACTGTCGGCCTAGCATTTTCGAAAATAAAGTCAGCTACCTATGTAGAATTTGTGGCTTACTTCCAAAAACTATTGACCACTTAGTGTCATACTTCGCGCTCTTCGCAATAACAGAAGACCTTCTTCACCATGACAGAATATGCCAGGCAATAGGTAGCAAGTAGAACCTATCACGAGAAAAAAAAAATTATATTTTAAGGGTAATTATTTATTTGGAAATTGTTATTATAGGATAAAGATCAAAGATACCCGGCGTTGCTCGGCCAAGTGTTCTTTGCTCTGCTACGGTAGACAGTCATTATTTTGTTGTAGAAAGTTGCATATAAAGCAAAACAGTTTGTTCAAAATGGCCGCAATTCAATCAGAGTTCAAGCTTTAAACGCCTTGGCAGCCATGTCTCTTTCATGGCATGATATTGCTATAATGTTATAATAATAATAGATTTCAAAATAGGTAACTTTTATCCATATATTGTTTACTTTCATTTGACTCCTAAATTGTGATCTAAATGCCCTGCTGGTTACCAGATTATCGTCAGCAAATTGCCTATTTATAAAGATAAAAAAAGATAAGGGCAATTTTCAAAAGTTGATTCCTGATTGTTTCATTAAGTAAAATATCTTAATTACGCAAATATAGGATATTCGCTGTTATCGATAAATGGTGAGGTTTGATGATAATTTTTTACGTAATAGTCCCCAAACGCACAGACAGTAAATCAACTTTATATATATGGGAGTGTGCTGAAAAGTTATTGGTCCAAACAATCACTCTCCACGAGAATTCTCATGTGGGGTCATTTGGTCAAATGAGAACTTTTCAGCATCCATAGTATTTCATTAATTTTTACAGTTTAGAACTGACACATACATAATTTTGGAGTTTTATATATTAGATGATGATCTAATTTTAAGTATTAAGAGTTTAACGTTATATAATAAGTTCAATATTTTAGTCATGTACAAGATTAAAATCATTCGAATAATTTTTGTACTGAAGGAAGAAGAAATTTGGTATTGCTTCTTCCTTCCTGTATAAAAGAGTCGAGCACTGCATATCCCCGCCCCTGGAAAAGTAAGGGTCTTTTACCAAGAAGCATTTCGCTAACCGTTCTACTTTTGTTTTCTTCCGTTCAGCATATTAAAAGTGTAGAAAACGATAGATTATTATATTTGAATGCATGAGATAAACTTTGGTGATGAATTTTGTCGACTAAAAAGAATAAATAAAAAAAAATGGAGATAATGGCTGATAATTGAGATCACATTAGGTTAGAATCGGTTAATAAATGTTGAAATCATTTTTCAATTATCGACCTTGATCTTTTTAGATATCTTTAACAGACACGATTTTACGCATGCGCATATGTGCTTCGAGAATATCGTCATCCATTGAGTGAATCGTGTAAAAATTTGACACATAAATGTTTTTTTGATGGGCAATGGAATATGCCTAATGAGTTAATTGCTACTGAAAAAGAAAAAAAAATCACTTGACCATCACCTCAGTGCTCAAGTATTCATAACTTTAATAAAGATTACATTAAAAATCAATTTAAAATGGATGAATATTCGAATGCTACATGGTCTTCCATTTATATTTAAATACTTATTTACAAAATAAATTGTGACAGTGGCAATATTCACGTTAAAATGTCGTCTATTAAATGAAAGTCGAAATCAGTTGACTAAAGCAAAAAATGTTTTTAATGCTATTTTTTATTCTATTTTCGTATTTGCTATTTCTTAAAGACCCTATGTGTGCGTATGTGTATATTTATATGTTAGAGAAAAAATCTAATTGAAAACTCGATTGAGACGATGGGACCCTTCTCATTAATCAGTGTTATCTTTCCTTTTTAATTACTCACTTTATTTTTACTTTGACAGAGTATACAGATATACCATGAAGCTGTTATATATTTTAAATCGAAATTATATATATATATGTATAGTTTTTTATACAATTTCTCATGTGATCTAATAATTTTTTTTTCAGATGATAAATTATATAAAAACTGTCCGAATGATTTTTTATCCGAGCGCTTTCGGCTATACATTTTAACTGTTAAATAAGAAATAGTTTGTTGCATGTATGTATTTATATAATGTTTTCATTTTTCAAAACACGGTCAAGATATTGTGTAGAAATAAGCGCTCGGATAAAAAGAATATAAGGACAGTTTTTTATAAAATTTATCATCTGAAAAGCACCTACGTAAAATAAATATATATATATATATATATATATATATATATATATATATATATATATATATATATATATATATATATAAGCCCCTTGTCTGTTTGTATTCAATTAAATGTGCATGAAAGAAGGATTACTGCCTAAATAAACAAAATATATATATATATATATATATATATATATATATATATATATATATATATATATATATATATATATAATAGAGTAGATAAGTTGTTTAATAAAATAAAGGCAAACGAAAGGGTAGTGATGTGATCAGTACGAAAACATTTATTAATACTGTAAGCGTAAGTTCTATGCTAACAGTTTCTTCTCTCGCACTTCTCACTTGCGGGACTCTCTTTCGGCTTCTTGCTTTCCAGTCAAAATTAATCTTCAAAAATTTAAATGCGATGTCAATCGTTATTTTCTATCTTCTTCATTCCTGTTCCTTTATTGCGCACTCACTCTCGTTAAAGATGTTTTTCTTTTTCTCATATTCATTCACACTCAGTAACCCCCTTGTGTCTTAGTGGCTTTATTGCCTTGTTTGTAGTGGAAAGTAGTATGTGTGAGTTCAATTTCCAAACATGCATTAAGTGGAAGCAGAACTATCAATAATAGAGCACTATTAAAGAAGAGGAGATATCTCGAGATATGAAAGCAGAAACGAGAACAGGTCATATAAAGGCTTCAGTTCGAAATCCCTTGATAGCTACTTAAATCCGCATACACCTAATGAAAGGCCGAAATGTTGTGTCAACAGCAAACAAAAAGGAGAACATTAGCCCGAGTATAAATAATGAACCATATTCGCTCAGTTCTAGAATTTCTTTTTGTGTTAAATTGATTTCGTTTATTTGCTTGAAGAGAAAATAGTTAAAAAAAACCATTTAGGTTAATCTATTTTAGGGTTTACCCTATTTTAGAAAGAGGTGAAATATTTCTTAAGAAGTTCCAACCGATCGGAATTCTCCTTGACTTCGCTAATAAATAGATAGGAGTAACTCGATCGCAAAAAGTGGAATTCTATACTTATCTTAATTCCGCTTATTACCATTTTTCAAGACAGGAATTCTCATATCTAATTTATTCCGAGTGATTTTTTTTATTTACACTATTTTTAAAAGACAGAAAAGAGTAGCGTAGAATGTCTTCTGCATATCAAATGATGCGGAATTATTAAAATCGATGATCTGATCAGTATCGATTAAGTATGCTAAATCAAGGATCAATTGGATTTCAAGATAACCACTATCATTTTGGCGAATATATTAAAAAGAAGTGAACACTATCAGAGCGTTTTCAATTCGTTTACACACGATTACGTTAATGCGAATATCACGCATGCGTGGAACATCGAAGTTCAAAAACATCGAAGTTAAAAAAAAAAAAAAAAAAGAATTTCTGATAAATAGCAACTGGCAAAGCTGAAGAAAATGACATTCTGCTTTATAAATATCAATTTCCTCGCCACTGTGACAAATGATATACGTATATCCATACTGTATGAAGTCAAGAATTCTCAACGTTTTTGCCTGAACTTTTTAGATGTGGAATTATGTTTATTATATACTGACTTACACAATAATACCCTAGTGGATAATGAGCGACGTGCTGTAATGGTTAACAAGTATGTCTCACTAGATCAATCACGATTGAATAGTGAGTTCGATCCTTACTTTATCTTGTGCTATATCTAAGCTACGATTAGAAAACAATTTAAGCGCTTCAACGTGGTGTAATGGTTAACAAGCTGGTCCCGCTAGGTCAGTTACGTTTGAATAGTGAATTCGATCCTCGCTAGGTGGCCAATTCTTTCGTCTCTGTGCTAGGTGTAAGCTACGTTTAGAAAGTCATCACAATATCCGTTGGGATAAAAGTGTTAGTAAAGCTGTCTATCGTGAGTTCAATCCCTATGCCCAGTCGGGCAAGAATATTTTGTTTCTGTTGAAGAAGCAACCGATGACACAAGGACAGATTAACTCAGAAGGATTAAAGGATTACGAGATTTGCTTAAGTTAGTTGAATAAGAACAATGTATTCGATCATCGGATTCAATTTCCCAGAAGATTGCAACTCCATCAAACACCTGACGCAGGCCCGGCAGGGCCAATACAATGGTGGAAATGTGACTAGAACAATCGAAATATGAATTCTAGTCTGAATAAATTAGTACATCATGGTATTATTATTTTTTTTTTAACAGTAATCGCTCGTCTTTCGCTAGTGCGTTCTTCTGCTTTGCTGGTATTATCAGAGATCTTAGATAGTTTGTCAATCGAAAGGAAAGCAAATAAAACACAAATCAACATCGAGTCTATTTAATGCTTGAAGTTAATCTAAACGCCATCGAATTTAACCTAAAAATTGCATTCAGAAATGAAATAGACTGTCGCCATTTGAAGTTGATCTCTGTGTCCACACTGGTTGTTTTTTCATATACTCTATACTGAACACTTTACCCCATAAATATCACATAATTTAAAACTATATCTTATCACACACACACACACACACACACACACACACACACACACACACACACACACACATATATATATATATATATACTATGGAGTCTACTAGGTGGCTATCTATGTTGTTACGTCTACACAAACATATTTGTGTTTCCACAAAACCCAACACTGTCAGCCCGCTGTTTAAATTGCAACTACACCTTAGCTCCTCTTTCCTGGTGTGGGTGTGTCTAATCTGACGTGATCTTTAGTTGAATAAGGCCAGTGCACTCAAATCCTCAGTCACAACTTCTGACTTTATTCTGGCACAAACCTTGACGGCTTCTGAATAGTTTCCGTTACCCTGATTAACTTGCGATAATAGCTGAATTAAACCGCAAATCACCAATCAATACAGCAACACAAGTACAACAACTAATTCTTACTAGTAACGCAAAAATACTATGCCACCTAAACTAAAAAACAACAAAAAACATATACTCGTAGATTTAACTATATAAAAATCAAACAACTTCAACATAATTAATAATAATAATAATACTACATAATAATAATAATACATAATACATAACAAAAACTACACTATACTGACACGTGAAGACGCTATAATTGAAAAAAAATATTCTTCCTACTAGCATCGTCGGGAATTAATCGCAGAAAAAAACACTAATAAAGATCGACAAAAATGGCCACTAGACTTTAGAGACACACACATACAAACACTAACACCACAAAATCTAGAGCCATAAGATCTGGTTGACCAATGAAAACAGCACAGAAGTCAAAATAGAGAAACATTCTTTTATATACATTATTTACAAAAAAAATCTGATTAAGCTGAATTAAAAGCGAAACGTGTTAAATTTATAAACGTTTTCTTATTTGATCCTTATTTTATCCTTCCGAAGTATTTGATCCATATTTTTTCAATTCATTATATATATATATATATATATATATATATATATATATATATATATATATATATATATATATAGATAGAGAGAGAGAGAGAGAGAGAGAGAGAGAGAAAACAACTAAAAGTTGCAAATTAAAAAAATAATAATGTTTTTTATGAAAGTATTTATTTATATTTTTTATATATATTTTATATTTATTTATGTAGTTTGATATTTCAGATCGACCTCGATCTTTCATCAGAAATAACTGTTTTAGAGGTTTGTTTATATATATATATATATATATATATATATATATATATATATATATATATATATATATAAAATCAGAGGCCCAGTCAGAGGAGGACATTTTTGAATGATAGCAAACTACCCGATGGAAACGGCCTCCTTTTCTATTGAACTTCAAAAGAATAGAATAACAATTTTTTACTGTTCAGTATGAGAAGTTTAAATTCCCTTAAAGAGAGGAATTAAAACTAGTGTGAATTTTCGGGTCACAGTATCAGAAAAAAAGAGAATAGAATAATTTGGCCGAATTTGGTACCTGTTCCGATTAAGCAACATACAATAAGGTTACATGTGTTTATCGGTTTTAGTATAAGGTCCGTATCGTAGAAATAAATGAGTGTAAAGGTGTAGTCATTAAAAAAAAAGAAAAAAAAAGATAATATCGAAAATATAAAAGTTACTAAAAATCAGTGTTAATATTTTATTTGGTTTTCCTCTCATTAATTTAATAATTGATCTTAATGTTAATCCTTAATGGTAATCCTTAATATTAATCCTTAATTTTAATCCTTAATGTTAATCCTTAATTTTAATCTTTAATTTTAACTAACATATAAAGAATTTATCAAAAGTGATCTTGAAGAATTTCTTCACATATATACAAATCTTCACAAGTATCTCTTAAAAAGTGAATTAGACAGCCTTCATTATTGTCTGACCGAAAAACAACAAAACAAAACAAAAAAAAAAAATTAAATTCCTTCTGCATATGGTATTGTTTCCTAGTAAGTTATATTCAGGGATAGCAGGCACATTTTCCTTGCCTTCTACAATTTGTTTAATAACAACTGCAGCTTCACAATCTTTATTCTCATTCCCACATTGTAGATAGTTTTCAATGCATTTAATTTTCTCTTCGTTTTGAGCACGCTCTTCCTTTTCAATTATTTCATTTTCTCTCTTGGTTTTATCCTTAATGGTAATTTTCCAAGGTCACCGTAGATTTGTGTTATATTACCATATATGATTAGAGTCGATTATACAACTCAACTGAAAAGATAATATCGATTCAAAACTGGTGGGGTAGTTCCTGTAGGTACAGCACATAACGAGGATGAAAGATAATCAATTTCTAGACACTTTGCTGTTTGCTGAGATGACCTTCAAACAAAACAACAAAGGCGCGCATTAGTGTCTATTAAGAACCTTGTCACCTGCATTATCCCCTAACACTAATGGCAACCAAGGGTTTTTGCTGATAGACGTTTTAGAACCTTCAGCCGAAAGAATAGCGTCATAAACCTGATAGCTTCTTAGCTGTTAATGAATTAAAAGGAAAAAGCTAAAATTTTCAACTGTTATCACAATGAATTCAGTGCAGATTTTACAAGCTTATACGGTTCAGAAAATGTTTGTTTTGTCACGATCAAAAACTAGAGTTCAAATATTGTATGCTAATGACAAAATATTTACCCACACAAACGTCAATCCAACGTTGTATCATTTAAGTAGAGAGACAAATACATCAAATTGATTAGTAAACAATTTAATGGATTTATTTGAAACGATTAAAACCACCTGAGACAAAACGTAAATCAATGAAACAAGAAATAGATAAATCCAATTTGGCCGTTGTATATTCGGATGATTGTTTTAATATTTGTTGTATTTACACATTTCATTCGATATTTGGTTCAATGCTTCTCAGGTCTATGTAACAGAGTCACAGGACTGTGTGTTACGGCCTCGTAATGGTAGTATTCAAGTAAGAATAGAAAAACTGGAAATTTTTGTTTATTCTTTAAAAGGAATACGTTTTTCCAGCCCACTGCAAATTGCTACAATGCTAAAACATTAACCTAAAAACTCGAGTCATGTTCTTGAACAGTCTCGTCAAATCGAGACTTTCATGCGGATGTCATACATGGCATCAAACCTGTTCTGAAATATCTAAACTGTCACCATTCTACAGAATCACAAAGAACTTTACCAAATAACAGAAACTGCATCACTTGAAGACATTCAACATGAATCACAAAGAACTTTACCAAATAACAGAAACTGCATCACTTGAAGACATTCAACATGAATCACAAAGAACTTTACCAAATAACAGAAACTGCATCACTTGAAGACATTCAACATGAACAACAACTAAAATAGATAGCAAATGCAACTCGAAAAGAAAATAAAGACATAATAAAAATCTTAACATACCGCATTACTTCAAAGAAAAAGTTAAGAAGGAAACCTATCCCTATCAACACTGGAAAGAGCAATAACACTTACTAGACTTGAGAAACTTGTTTTCCTGAAAAATTGTTTCAATAGAAAGATTTCCTAAATTTTAACCGAAAGTAACACGAGGTGTTCGGTCAACGAAAACCGAATATTTCCTTATAAGGAAACGGCTATTATTACTTTTGCCATGTTCTGGAAAGCAGCAACAGTTTCATAATCCTGTAGCTGGCGAACTAGCTCTAAATAGGAGGGGCTAACTGCTAAAGTTCATTTATTGGTTATTGACCATATAGTTTTAAAATATATACAGGCTTTATTAAGTTGGTAGACGAAATTTAGACATTTGGTGCCTTTCCCTTATAGCCCGGAACTTCGTCAAGCTTCACTGTCGATTACTTTGACGTCTACACCTTTTCTTCTACAAAGTGACAGCACTTAACGAGCTAGTTCTTTTACATAGATTTACAATGTTCTTCACGATTGATTCTTAAGGGAAACTGTTTCTATTTTTAAAAGTTTATACCACAGCTGAAGAGGACGCTGAACATGCAACACACTTCCATCAGCATGGAGATCAACTCACAGTGTATCTTCTTGGTCTTACCTTTTCCACTAACATTAAGTGGAATGGTTATATTAAAACAATTGCTAAGTTTGCTGCTATGAAAATAGGTTCTTTATGTCATATTAGACAATTCTACATGTTAGAATCTGTCTTGCTTATATATAAGGCTTCCATTCGTTTGAGCATCAAATATTACTGTCACATCTGGTCTGGTGTTTCTGCTATATATCTAGAGATTTTTGACAAAGTCCAAAGAAGAATCTGCAACATTTTCGGTCCTGGCCTGGCATCTCGACTTTCCTTCCTTGGCCTTTTCTAAAAATATCTTCATAGAAATTGTTTTGATGAGCTTTCCTCTTTGGCACCTCAACTCACCTAAGTCAAATCCTTTTACAGTTAAAATTTCTAAATGTGACCTTACGTATTTTCTAATTCTTTCTTCTCTTGCACGTTGTCTGTTGAACTCTGATCAGGCTTCTTGCTTTCTTGCTAACTATGATCTTCAAAAATTTAAATTCACTGTCACTCGTCGGCTTTTGTCCATTTCGAACCTGTTCTTTTATTGTCCTCTCTGTTTTTTCACTCCCAGTAACTCCTTGCATATTAGAGACTTTTATTGGCTAGCTTCGGATGAAATGTTTGAAAAATATTTTCTTTTGTGGGCAACTCGTCTTTTTGAAGAGGTTCCACAGGATAATTTTACTCGGAAAGATTGACTTAACAATAAATCGATTCTCTGGATATTCATGGGAAGATTTCTTGTACAAGGTTACTTCGCATCTTCTATGATAGAGCGCTATTGGCCTAACCAAGAATACTTGTTAAAAACCTAATGTTTGGTCATATAGTCAGAGTTTGGAAAATGTGTTAGGCCCAGACATTTTCAGCACCTCCACGTATATAACAAATGAAGAACGTGTATTGCACAAGATCGTTCATGGATGTCACAATCTTTCATTATTGTAGGCAATAGTTCTTCGGAAATATATCACTCTGATAGAGACTGATGATAGAAAGTAAACTTTTACAAATTCTGTTTCAAAAAATTGTTTATCGATATTAGAAATTATAGAATTCAACCAAAGACAACGTATATCTTTTTAGCTGAATACAAGTTTATTAATTCATGCAACATACGGAAATATTTATTTATGTATGTATGTATGTATGTATGTATGTATCTATCTATCTATCTATCTATCTATCTATCTATCTCAGTTTGTTCATATCTATCTATCTATCTATCTATCTATCTATCTATCTCAGTTTGTTCATATCTATCTATCTATCTATCTATCTATCTTTCTATCTCAGTTTGTTCATATCTATCTATCTATCTATCTCAGTTTGTTCATATCTATCATCTATCTATCTATCCATCTATCTATCTATCTATCTATCTATCAGTTTATTCAGTTTATTCACATCTATCTATCTATCTATCTATCTATCTATCTATCTATCTATCTATCTATCTATCCCAGTTAATATTCATTATCTATTGCAGAGTCGGTCTCCATTCGATAATAAAGTTGAATTCTTTTCACGTTCGTCTTCTCCCGGTCGGTGATTGCTAGTCGGTTTTAAGTTCAGAGATGAAAGAACTTCAACACTGCGAATTTTAACTTATCTATTTTATTAACATGGACGAATGCATCTTCTAACTAGCCAGTGGGGTCACTCTCTCCCTCCACTGGGGGGCAGTTTCCAGACACGAAAGTCAAAACGTCTACATTGTAAGAACCAACTCACCGAAAGACCTTTCTATGTCTTTATCATTTCCACGCTCGTTCAGAGAATCAAAATCGAATTCCTTTATTTTGTCTTGTATCTAACCCCTGATTCTGATAGACAGATAGGTAGATATGAACAGACTGAGATAGATAGATAGATAGATAGATAGATAGATAGATAGATATGAACAAACTGGAAGTCAGAGAAGAGATATACAAATCAAAAGAATAAAAAAAGAAACGAAAACAACAGCAACAACAAAAAATACATCATTTACAAACAACATCATGGCACGAGGCTTTCTTGATTATTTACAAGTGGAATTTCATATGATTCTTGGCAGACTTGGTATCACTGTTGACTTAGTGAAAATTACCACCGACTCTGAAATACATCTCGAATTCGGCGGCCAAACCTGATGGGTTGTTACTGGGGTGGAATAGGAAGAGATAGGGTGTATGGTTCAATCAAAGCCGAAGGATATATATATATATATATATATATATATATATATATATATATATATATATATATGTCTGTATGTATGTGTGTGGGAAAGTGTGTGCATATAAATATAAATATATATATATATATATATATAATTATTTATATATTATATGCGCGGTACTTATTAGAAAGCGCTCAATATCAGAGATAGAGCTAACATATTTGGTTGGATTGATGTGAGTTTCTGACCCTGGGTTTCACACTTTTGCGATCGTCAGACAAACAGATTAATTTTTTTTAAATTTTGGATTTATGTACATTGCGTGTATTGGTGTTATTATGGGAATCGTCGTCATGATGTCACTCATGCTAACGCAAAGATGCATGTCCGTACACCCGATGAGGTACGCAGACACACATACACACTCGCTCGTCTGCCGGAGCTCATACAGACATAAACATATGTGGACAGTTTCGGATTTGACATATGTATGTATGTATATGGGTGGTGTTGTCTCTATACATAAGCATTTGTATGTTGAAATTCAAAGATCGGAAGTGTAGCGAAAATTTCTCGTGAATGTCTCGTGAATGTATACATGTCAGTAATCAGAGCACTTTTCTATTTTTTCGCTGAATAACATTTCCTCGCATGCACGTATATACGTGTGGTGGGGTCTGTGTAAAATTATGATAGCTAAAAGTTGCTATTATTTTTAATTTTTTAAAGTTTATTTGTTATTATTTTAAAGCTGGTTATTTGCTCGTTTTTGATGGCTGTTTATATGTAAATGGTAGAAATTTCAGTTTGCAATCCTCATTGGTTATTTTTATGGTGGTATTAAATATGCTGGAGGGGAGGGGGTAGTTACGTTTACGTTAATAATTATGACGGATTTATATGATAATAGTAGATGTGATGTGATAGTAATGTTGTAAGGGGATTGGTGGCAATAATAATATAAGTAGTTAATAGTTATTGCAAATTGGTAGAAGTGTTTACTAATGCCTACATTTGGAAATTATCTCTGATCTTATTGGCTTTTATTTGGTGGTATTAAATATACTGGGGGGAGTAATTTACGTTAATAATTATAGTGGATTTATATGTTAATAGTAGATGTGATGTGGTAGTAATGGTGTTGGGTGTTGGTGGTAATGATAATATTAGTAGTTAATAGTTATGTAATTATTGTGATGGTAGCTTTAACTAAAGAGTGATTGTTGGTGTTTTTTTTTATCCGTTTGGTATAAATTCGGATAATAGGTACTTATTCTCATGCCTACATTTAGAGATTATTGTTACTTTTTCGTGTAGGCAAAGTAGGCATTTTTTGTAATGTTGCTGTAGGCAGGTGCTTTTTTCAATATTTTCCAGCTTATTGTTGGTGTGATATTTCTGTCTTTTTGCTGCCATATGTATGTGGATAGTGTAGTGCTGTTCGAGTATTTCCTGTTGGTGAATGAAAGGTTGTGGTTGTTTTTCCTCTTCTTGAATGGACTCTCAGTGGCACCGATGTAGTAGATTGTGCTGTTGTTTGCACTTACCTTGGATTTGTATATTGTGTTCGTATGTTGGCAATTTCCCTGAAGTGGACATGTTCTATTTCTGCAGTTGCATTTTGAATCCCTGGTTTTATTTTTGTAGGTTTACATTTTTTTGTTGTGGCTTTTGATTATTTCTGTTATACTTTTTGTGCAGCTGTAACTGATTTTCACGTTATTTTTGTTGAATATTTTTGATAATCGGTTTGTTTCAGTGAAGTACTTTTCTATTAAGTTTAGGAATGTCTTGCCTATGTTTGTTTTAACGGTTTTGTTGTATGGTGGATTAAACCAGATAATATTTCTTTTTCTGATTTTGCGTTTCGGCTGTGGAGGTATATATTGTAGTTGTGGTATGTAACCACTGGCTTTTAGTGCTTCGTTGTATGGTGCTTTTTTTGTTATTGAAAATGTTTATGTTAGATGAGTTCTCAGATAGTCTGCGGTTGATTGATTTTGGTCTTTGTTTGATGATTGAAGGTGGGTGGTTGGAGGATGTGTGTACGTAAGTTGGGGTGTCATTTTCTTTTTTGTACGGTTCGTATGTGTTGTTGTTCAGGTTAAGAGTGACGTCAAGGAAGTTTACTGTTGTTGTGCCTGCGTTTATCTCTATTTTGAATCCAATGTTTTTTTAGGGCGTTCACTATTTTCTTCCTAAATTTGTCTAATTTGGGGCCATTGGATTCTCTTATTAAGATGACCGTCATCTCTGTATAATCCTGTGTCCTTTCTCTCCAGGATTGTGGCCAGGTATGATAGGATGAGTATGCTTACTAATTCACAAATTTCTGCTCCATCGTAGCTAACCATTGTTACATCAAATAGTTCACTATTGTGGAACAGCAGAGATTTGCGACAATGTTTGATTATTTTTATATCTCAGTGCATGATTTTTACATTTAGCTGTGTCAGTTGTATAGCTTCATTTAATATGTTTTCTGTGATGGAAGGATAGAAATCCACTATTTCGAATTGGATGAAAGTGGATTTGTTTTTGTTTTCTATTATTTAAACCACTCTATGACAGTTTGGTGTTGTTCCACTGGTTGAAACCTAATTTTTCCCTTAGGCTGGTATTGATATTTTCCAGTATGTTTTTACTGATTTTTCCTATCTCACTCTTCGCCGGGTTAATTAGTCTGAATGTGGTTTTTTCACCGAAGCTGGTTTTGTGGGCCTTTGCCGTCATGAAAGCATGTTGTTCAGCCAATTTGTTTATTCTTCCATCTATCTTCAATTTGCCGGCTATATTTTTGGCTTCTTGGTTTATAATATTTATTGCGTTCGTGGTTGTCTTTTTGTATAGTTGTGTAATTTTGTTGGTTAAGAGTTTATTGTAGGCTGTGGGTTCCATAGTGTATATGTTCGTGGTTTTGTCAGCCAATATGAATACCTTTTTGTCTGACGATCGCAAAAGCGGGAAACCCAGGGTCACAAACCCACATCAATCCAACCAAATATATATATATATATATATGCAATCACACACACACACACACACACACACACACACACACACACACACACACACACATATATATATATATATATATCATGTGTAGCCTGGTATACGTTATTTTTGGTAACTTAGTGTTTTGACTCTAATCTTTTGATTAAGACCCAATAAATAAATGAATAAACGAAAGAAGAAATAACAAAGCTTGTAAAAGATGGTTCGCCATCCTGGTATCTCGGTTTAACTCCTTACCACAGAGGCCTTGAAGAAAGAGAAAAGAAAAAAAATTGATGAAATTAAACCGTAAGAAAGTCAAAAACAGTAGACAAACACATCATCTAATAAAATTCAAATAAAGAAATGGTTTTGTTGAAAAAAGAAATTCACTGTCTGAATTTTTAAGATGAAGAATTATCATCATTTTATTCTGATTCCCGAGATACGAGATTAACTTTGGCATGGGTCAGAGGATTGAATAACAAGTTCACTTTAATATTTCCAGGTTATCATGTACAGCATATAATCGAAGAATTTTAAATAATTGTAGCGATATGAAGTTTATGCAAATCAATGTATATCAGTGCATATATGCATATATGTAAATATATTAACTTTCGTCAACATAACCTTTTTTGAGAACCACTAAAAAGTTAAGCGCGAAGAGATGAATTCTGACATTAATGTCTGATGCCGAGGACAAAACCGATTTTGAATTTTGAATACAAACTGGAAGCATTGACAATCTAAACTCTGATTTCAACATGCGATTAGGACAACATGTCTCAAACATTACTGCTTCATCTACAACGAAATACAATTGTGGGGCTACTCGTGACTTTTTCTGCTGGTACATCCTCTGCGAAAGAGAATTGTCTTTTCGATGACGTCAAGAACAGAATGGCATGCACCTTAATTCATCAATTCGTTTTAATTTTCCTCTATGTTTCGTTAAAGTGATCATGTGGCTATCTGTTTCTGTCTAACTTGCCTGACTCCAGAAGTAATTAAGTACTTTTCTTTGTCTCAGCCTATCGTAAATTATTTCAACCATTTGATTAAAATGGCCACTTGTGTTAGGAAGTTGATTTCTTGCCTTCTTGCCAGATTTTGACGCACGTCTTTATAAAATTTACCCAGCTATGCCAGAGTTAAAGCGTTTAGCAGCAAATAAAGATTTATAGGAATCTTTTCTAGGTGCATCGACTCATTTAAATGACCAGGAAGTGCTGGAAACATCCTCACTCTGAATTATCGTAGATTTCCTGTCTATGGTGATACAATATTTTTCAGTAGCTTCGAAGAATATAACTCCATATATTATATTAGGCTTTATTAACAAAAGATAGACATGATTCAAATAGTTGACACAAGTGAGACGTTGGTCCATTGTTCCATTGTTAATCTGCTCAAAGGCAAATATAAATTCAGAAATTGAATTTATTAAGAAAATTTTAGGTGAAAATAGATTTCCTTTTGATACTGGTGTATTTAGCATCCGCGCTAAAATATGGAAATTTATAAAACCCATGTTGAGCAACCTGTCAATTTGCTTATGCCATGAATTGGTAATATGAGTACAAGGTTTGCTATGGAAGTTTCTACTGGTGTGAAAAACTCTTATTCGTTTGCCAGTCCGCTTATTGTTTTTACTGTTGAAACAATTTTAAAATCGACCCGAAAAGATGTTCTGCTATCTCACCATATTTTTTCTGTAATTTGCCTTTTTAAATATCAATGTGACGCTGACTCCATAGGTAAAACGGGTTAAATGTTGGAATTCAGTAATAATATACCAGATCAGTCAGTCAAGTGCCATACGATTTCCTGCAGCAATCACTGTTGTGTTCTTTTTTTTTCCGTCGTAACCAAGCTATTATAGGATTGAGTCTGTCCTGTTATTCAACCCATAACGGGGGAGGGGGAAGGAGAAGAGATGCACTTATACTTTTTATCAAAGGGTATTTTCGCGTAATTGAATGCGACGATCCAAGACTGGAATTCGAACACGGCACTCCGATTTCTCAGCCCGAGCAGTTGTCCGTTACCCCACACCACACATATATTCGCTTGTATTCGAAAAGGGAATTTGCTTAGCTGCGTCAATACATCTAGGTCGGTGATAGCTGAGATTGGATTAAAACATCAATGGACTGTGAATAATTTTAGCTGTGCCAAAGTTCGGCAATTTTATGAATATATATATATATATATATATATATATATATATATATATATATATATATATATATATATATATTGAGGCCTCATACTTATAAACGCACCCACACGAAGATACATACTTACAAACATCATACTCACTCACTCCCTAATGAGCCAAATGATAACACACACCCACAGCAATATACACGCTTACACATATCATACTCACTCACTCCCTAAGAACCAAATAACACACACACACACTTAACAGAGACACATCCCCTCTCCGGGACCAATAAAACTGTCAAACTGACCAGGGGAATTCAGAGCAGCATAGATCCATCCAGCTCTTATCTCAAATAACAACTTAAAAAAGACTGTTTGACCAACACAAGAAATGTTAAAAAATTCATGTTAAAAATAAAAAAAACAAATGAAAACTACAGACAAAAGTTCATTTTCTCCATCAAGACATTCATTTCTGTAGTTTACTGCTACCAGCAAGCAGAAATATTCTTTCTCCTGATGATGGCCATTTTAATGAAACTAGTCGAGGAATCTAAATGAAATAATAATAAAAAAAAACGAAAGAATATTAATCTACAAACCCAGTGTGCCTGAAGATTTTAATTTTTAATGTTATATATATATATATATATATATATATATATATATATATATATATATATATATATCGCCTAATTGTGGCTGGGGGACTTTATATATATACATTGCGTGCCAAATTATTATCGAGATAAGTTTTTTTCTAATATTTCAAAAAACCGTCCAATCAATTCACACAACATTTTCACACAATGTTGGCAACACTGACCTGCGCAATCACTGAAATTTTCCTACTGATCTGCGCAATGTAAACAAACTTGCGCCATATCTGTTATCAGTACGATAATAATTTGGCACGCAGTGTATATATATATATCGCCTAATTTGGCTGGGGGTCTTTATATATATATATATATATATATATATATATATATATATATATATAACATTAGCCATTGTGGTATAATAGGGATGTAGTCTTTTAGTCAAGATAATAGGCGGTCAGATAGAGCACAGGGAGAAATGGTTTCAATATTACAAACAGAAATTACACAGCTTAGTCATCTAATATATAGGAGATTGCTGCTGTTCCCGGGCCTTTCTGGTAAAATCTTCTCGACTTTCCTTTCTCTTGTGCAGGCTCAAGAACGCCGTTGTTAATGACCAGTCATTTGATGCTCATGAAATAAATGCAGATACCCTTAATGGTTCTCTCGTAGGCCCTACCCTTTCTTTTGCTATATAATAACGATCGGGCTAAGAACACTCAGAGATCACTAGTAAATATATACACAGACAATATCGCGGTTTATTGGAGCACCATTATAAATCTAGATGACCAGAGCCTGACATCTGTTCTTTACTGTGGACTTGCTCACACAGCTCAATGGAGGAAGAACGGGTTTGTAATATTTGATACATCCAAAACAAAGCCAGTAACATTTCATCATCACAGAGTAGACACTTGATGAACGATTGTACTCTCAACGTCATCATCATCGTCGTCATCATCATCCTCATGGTCATCATCATCATTATCGTCATCGTTGTCATCATCATCGTCGTCATCATCATCGTCGTCATCGTTATCGTTGTCATCGTCACCGTCGTCATCATCGTCGTCATCATCGTCGTCGTCGCTGCCGTTTGTACTTATATTTTTTCACGTTTAAATATTTTCTCTTTCAACGAAGACGTCAATTTTTTCTTTTTATTCAATCTCACTTAATTCTGCTTCTTTTTTTCTATAATTGTTCCTTTTCTTGATGTCTCAGTCTGTATCTATCTATCTATCTATCTATCTATCTAAGTAATTCTGTTCATATCTATCTATCTATCTATCTATCTATCTATCTATCTATCTATCTAATCCTTTATGCTTCCATCTACAATATGCCCCGTTGCTGCCGCCTTTTTTTTCTGTACTTTTCGTTTTTTCTTTTTACTGCGCCAATCCTGTTTCAAGTACTGACTCTTTACTCTTGAATCACTGTTTCCTTTTTCTAATTCAAACTTCTGATTCAATCTGTTGCTCACACGTTTGTATGCTTGTAATATAATGATAATTTCCACAATGAAATCCCTTTACATTTCCATCAGGCAAAACAAAAGAAATACTATAGTTTTCATCAGTTTTACTTGTTGTCTAACCTTGTGTAAAGCTCTCCAATCGATGCAAATCCATTTTTATAAAATAGCTAAGGAGCCGCAAGTTAAAATATTCAGTTCCGTGAAAGTGTTGAGAATAAAAAAGAATACAACGAAAAAAATAAAACAAGTCCTGAAATCGAGAAACTTCAAATATTAAAAACCTTTTTTTTTTTCTTTTCTTGGCTAAGAAGTTTCTGACAGGTTTAAGCTTAACAGAAAAGTGGCAAAAAAATGCTTATTTAGATTGCAATAGGCAAAGGACATTTTCGATGAAAAATACAAAACTAATAAAGAACTAACACTAAAAGGCAAATTGACAGGAATAATGATGCACTTTGAAGAAGGCCAGAGCATACAACGGCTAAACGTTGTAATAAATATGGCGACAAAGATGAGGTCAATAGTCCGAATAATGTAAATAGTGTACATAATACCTCATCTCAGAAATATAGACAGATAAAGAAGTTCATATTTTATCCTTGTGTTGAATATTATTGCTTCGTCTAGTCTGGTGTTTTTGTCATTTATCTAGAAATTCTTGACAGAATACAAATAAGAATCTGTAATGTTATCGTTCCTTACCCGGCATATCAGTCTCACCCACTTTCTCGGCACCATAGCGTCGGTTTTCTCTGTATTTTCTGTAAATATTTTTTGCTAAGTTTTCTGAAACGATTTCGTATTTAAAGCCTCGACTTCATTAATCTAATCTTAGATTGGCAGTTAGGTCCCTACCTTTTAACTTTTTAAATTGTGAGTTGTAACGGTGGAGCAATGGATACCGAGGAATCGGAGAGCCGAGTTCGAACTTTAGTCAAATCCATTACATTCACTCACGTGCTAATACCCTTGGGAAATGTATGAATCTTCTTCTCCGCCCCCCCTAGGTATGGATAAATAGTAAGACAGAGCGAGTTCCATAGCCTTGGATGGTAACTGGTCTACCGCAGAAAGAAATGTCAACCTAGTGCGTCAGTCATGTATCGAAACATGGCACATAACTCACTCACTGATTTATAACCGCAAGTTCTATTCTGATAGTTTCTTCTCTTGCGTTTCCTGTTTGTGGAACTCCCTTACGGTTTCTTCATTTCTTGTCAACTACAATTTTTTAATTCAACTTCAGTCGTTATCTTTTATCGCTTCGATTCCTGATTTGTATTGGATTTTTTACTCAGTTTCCTTCCCCCACTCACACGCCCTATACGTCTTAGTGGCTTTATCGCTTTGTTTGGGGTGAAATGATTTGAAAAAGTGAAAAGGGAAAGAAAAGCAAAATGCTTGAAAGAACAAAAGTTAGACAATGGAACCAAGAGACTAAACGAAAACAGGAAAGAGAAATAATGATTCCAGTTGAAAAAAAAAGAAAAAATGAAAGAAAGAAAATGAAAGAATCATAAAGAAAAAGAAATCAAAAGAAAAAAATAAAAGAATAAAAGACGAAAAATGAAACAAGTTTTGTAAGAAAGAGCAGGGTAGATTAAAAAACCAAAAACAAAATGGAAGTTCATTTAAGACTGAAGATCCAAAAACAAAGAAAAAGTTCAAAACTTTATATGATTCAACGCTATTTCTCTTGACGTCATTTCCTGAAATGAAGTTCGGAATATTGAAAATTGATAAAATATGTCCAAAATTTTCAATGACCACGAACAAATATCACTGCTGTTTGCACATGCACTTTCCAGTAAATAACTTGTTGGGAAATAAGTCTCTAAACTGAATATCTGAACACGTCCCCAGCCAGCATTGCTGTAGCTGCTCAATGTCACCTTGTAAGCACATCACATTTGTTGTGCATATTGCATCACGGTCTTACACGTCGTTACCTGTGCTAAATTCTGAAGATCTTCTTTTTCAAATGCCACTATTGTTTCTTCAAACAATTCATCCCACATTACATATCTGATAATCTTTTGAGGCCTTGTTAAATTCTTACAACACCAAAATGCCAGGATTATCTAATTAGAAACTTAATATTTAACCACATTTCTTACTTAGCAAGCAGAAGTAATAAAAATTGTTGGAACTGAGCAGCAAAAATTTCAAAAGGATTAAATATAAACAGTAAGAATGTGTTAATAAGTAATAATTATTATTTTAATAATAATTATTACCATTGTTATTAAACGTTTTAATATAATAATAAATAATAATAATAATAATTAAGTAATAATAAGTAATAAGACTGTTATAAGGCATAAGAATATGCCGCAAACAAATAAATAAAAAATATAATAATAATAATAATGTTTATAATAATAACCCAAAATGTATATGTCTATATTTCTGAAATTATTTACATTATTCGGACTATTGTCCTCATCTTTGTACGCTATATTTATTACAACGTTTCCTAACGGACACATGCCACACTGCCACAGTGGATAAAGGCGTTAGTTAGATCCAGTGACAGGACCCAAAGAGAGTGAGTTCAATACCCGGTTAAGGCAGTGGAGAACTTTCAGAGGGAAATTAACAGGAGATAACTGATAACTGACATCCATTAAAAAAACGTGGCACGTGGAACTAGAACAGTTTACTCCAGTGAGCGAAATAAAGGGTTAAGTTCGACATTCCAACCACCTGAAGAAGGCCGGAGCTAACAACGGCCGGAACGTTGTAATAAATATGGCGACAAAGATGAGGACAATAGTCCGAATAGTGTAAATAATGAACCGAAAATGTTTATACAACTTTTTTGCGAACCAATATTTTTATTTCAATTTTCCTGAAATAAAGTCAGTATCATTAATTATGACTGCGTTAAGAATTGAAAAAAAATCACTGCAAGGTTAGAAATGATTTTATTATTGCGTTTTTCTAACAATTGTCAGACTGGTTTGGAGTGAGCTACTATCAGCTCGACTCGATTCAATACCGATATTTAACAGTTCCCCCCCCACGAGGAATGCATGTGGCACAAGGCCGAGTTTAACGTGGGTTTCTCCGAGCCCGTAGGCTCGGCCAAAAATATACCCTTTGAACCCGTCTAGACGGGTTCAGGGCCCGTCTACCTCCCCGGACGAAACCCTGCCCATCGGCAAAGCTTCGTCCGGGTTCCTCTCTGCCAAAGCAGAGAGTTCGGACTCGATTCAATACCGTCCGTCTCTCTTGAGAGGCGTAGTATACATAGCGTTAGGAAGAGTTCATTCTGTCGATCTAGGTAAGGACCCATGACACAGACAAATCCCAGAAACTTAATGTTTTTCCCCCTGGCGGTCAAATAGCCATCATGAACACATGCACCAACAGACAAACCAAGAGAACCATAAATTGTTACCTGAAACTGGTGATGGAACATAACCTGAACTAAACAAGAAAATTCAAAGAAGAACTTAAATATATATATATATATATATATATATATATATATATATATATATATAATATATATTCTTATTTCACGAAATGGCCAAAACATTTTCACTAAGATGCATGTTAAAAAGCTGATCTTTTAAAATTTACATTGTTAGAAATTCTTTAATGCTGAACACCTGCAGGTACACACTTCATGAAAAGGAGGTTTTGTGATGTCAACGAATTTTCGTAGTGACTTCAGTAATGCTCATTGTAGTAAATATTTTGCAATTACAGATACAACTATAGCAACAATACTGGCGTCAGACGCCTTCGAATAACATTCGCACTAATAGTACTTGCTCGATAATACTCGCTCGAATAGTAACCACCGAATAGTGTTCCGTATAGAGAGATAGTATAGTGAATAGAATAGAGAATAGCGGTCTGTATAGAGATAGAGAATAGACTAGAAAAGGCGATCCGTATAGTGATAGAGGATAGACTAGAAATGGCGATCCGTATAGTGATAGAGGATAGACTAGAAATGGCGATCCGTATAGTGATAGAGGATAGACTAGAAATGGCGATCCGTATAGTGATAGAGGATAGACTAGAAATGGCGATCCGTATAGTGATAGAGGATAGACTAGAAATGGCGATCCGTATAGTAATAGAGGATAGACTAGAAATGGCGATCCGTATAGTAATTGAGGATAGAGTAGAAATTGTGATCCGTATAGTAATAGAGGATAGACTAGAAAAGGCGATCCGTATAGTGATAGAGGATAGAGTAGAAATGGTGATCCGTATAGTGATAGAGGATAGACTAGAAATGGCGATCCGTATAGTGATAGAGGATATAGCGTTCGTTTAGACGTCACGCTACTACCTACTTAAGCGTTTCTACTATGGTCACGTGATCTACTAAATTCAATAATGGGATCGCTTGCGTTTGCTCACTGGCAATCTATGTTCAAACTTAAGTGTCGGCAGCGACATTTTATTCCAATATAACAGTAATATTCGAAGAGGTGGTAATATTCCTCATTACTAACAGGTTTTAGATTTTATCAACAACAGCGTTGGTTAGGTAAACCTTAACACTTCAGTGCCAATGATGTTTTTCTTGTTATGTTTTTGTTTGTTATTTTTTTCCCTTGTTGTTTTTTCCCTTGTTGTTGTTTTTTTTCCCTTGTGGTTGTTTTTTCCCTTGTTGTTGTTTTTTTCTCTTGTGGTTGTAATCTAACAACTGAACATTCAGATTAACCAGAGGCTAACTAACATCAATTTAAAGTCGCTATTGGCAATGTGTGAAGGACATAATTAAGGTATGGCGCGAATTTCATAAAGGGAAGCATTACATAACTAATGGCACATTTGGTTTTTAGTCTGTTATAAGAGAAAATTGACACGTGAGATGTAAAGTAGACTATATTGTATTTTGGTCATTGAACCATAAAATTAATTTGTCGCTTGACCATTAAGTACACAGAAAAAAAAAGGACTAAAGGTTATGATATACGCCTGAGAAATTTTGAAGAGCTTACCGGCTGAAATAACAAATTCAAGTGCATTAATCCGAATTGTGAGTCTATATTTCTGAGATGATGTATTATGTACACTATTTACATTGTTCGGATTATCATCCTCATCTTTGTTACCATATTTATCACAACATTTCGGCCGTTGTACGCTCCGGCCTTCTTCAGGTGATTGGAATGTCGAACTGAACCCTTTATTTCGCACACTGGGGTAGACTGTTCTAGTTCCACGTGCCATGTTTAATGGATGTCAGTTATCAGTTATCTCCTGTTAATTTTCCCTCTCTAATAAGACCTTCAATAAGACTTTCGATACAGTTCACGATGGAGAAAGAGAGTAACAACACACTCCCATTCCTGGATGTTCTAATATCTCGAACAGAGCATGGGTTTAAGACATCCATATACCGTAAAGCAACATTCACTGGACAGTACCTCAATTTCAACACCCACCATCCATACAGCGTAAAGAAAAAGATCGTCCGCTGCTTACAACACCAAGCAAAAGTCATGTGGTGACCCAGGGACATTAGATAAAGAATTGGTCAGTATCATTAGTACCGACAACGTAACAACTACCCTGGATAGATGGCAGAAGCCCCCCAAAAACTGGGATAGGCGGGTACAAGAGGAGGAGGAGAACAACAACACTCAGAAAACAGTCTGCCTGCTTTATATGAAGAGGTTATCAGAGAAAATACATCTGCGGTCCATATAACATCAGGACACCCCTCAAAAGCTGGATGGCACTTTGCAGATATCTCTCCCGAGTAAGACCACCACCCATAGAGGAGAACATGACTAAAGACTGTGTGTACGCCATCCCATGCAGCTGCAGAAAGAAATATAAAGGGGAGACAGGCCGCCCCCTTAAGGCAAGGCTTCAAAAACACCAAAAAGACGTAATACAAGTGGAAGTGGAAAAATCAGGCGTGGCTGACCACATATGGAGAGAAAAGGGAGATCACCGCCCTCTGTGGGATCATGTTGAGATCATAAAAAACATCATTGGAAAATTCGTAGACTTAAAGAATCATCACATATGCTAGGCCACAAAATTCTCCTGAGCCGACCAAGCATAGAACTGAATACAACATGTGAACCAGTAATAAGGAGTGCCAGAGAAAAGCGATAATAACAGCAAAAATTGCAATATTAGCACTAGTAAAAATGGTTGCTGAAGACATTAGGTTTATAATACCCAGAAATTCACGCACAGATGTCCTGAAGGACACATGGCACAGTGGATAAAGGCGTTAGTTAGATGCCGTGACAGGACCCAAAGAGTGCGAGTTCACTATCCGATTAAGGCAGTGGAGAACTTGGAGAGGGGGATTAACAGGAGATAACTGATAACTGACGTCCATTAAACATGGCACGTGAAACTATAACAGTCTACCACAGCGAGCGAAATAAAGGGTTCAGTTCGACATTCCAACCACCTGAAGAAGGCCGGAGCGTACAACGGCTGAAACGGTGTAATAAATATGGCAACATATATGAGGACAATAGTCCGAATAATGTAAATAGTATAATCCAAATTGTTCACAGAATAAAGAACAATTTATTTGCAATAAAATCTCTTTTGAACAACTTATTCTAAAACACACACAAATCTGAGAATTGGTTAACGTGAAAGTATGTATTTTCACTAGAATTCCTCAAAAGTCTTCTTTGACCTCACGTAACTCAAGAATGATTAGAAGAATTAACCTAAGGTTAATTGCTTTACCAAATAGGCCTGGCCTTGTTAACAGCATTTAATTTTGGAAGAGCAAGCAAATTTCTGATGGACTTTTTAATATAATGTTTTTGATGGTTGACGCTAGACTACAGGTGAGCAACACTCTGCGCCTTCATGACCTCACGTTTTGTGCTGACTTGAAGCGGACCGACTACATCCAATTAATTGCTGCATCTGGTGCAAATTGTGTCACTGTGTCGTCCCAGAACATTTTTCTCGTCAGAAGCTATCATGCACTTTTACAAATCTACCATTCGTCCGTGTATTGAACACTGTTACCATATCGGGTCTTGTACTTCTGTTATACATCTCGAGGTTCTTGACAAAATACAAAGAAAGTGCCACGTGTCCTTAAAGGCGTTGGTTAGATCCAGTAACAGGACCCAAACAGTTGTGAGTTCAATCCTTGGTTAATACAGTGGAGAACTCGGAGAGGTGAATTAACAGGAGATAACTGATAACTGACATCCATTAGACATGACACGTGGAACTAGGACAGTCTACCCTTGCAAGCGAAATAAAGGGTTCAGTTCGACATTCCAACCACCTGAAGAAGGCCGGTGTCTACAACGGCCAAAACATTGTGATAAATATGGCAATAAAGATGAGGACAATAGTCTGAATAATGTAAATAGTGTACATAATACCTCATCTCAGAAATATAGACAGATACATAGAAAGATCTGTAATACAATCGACCCTGGCCAGCTATTACACTTTCAGTCACTTTCTCACTGACGTGAAGGGGTTTCCATCTGTCGTTTCTACAAATACTTTCATGGCATCTGCTCTGGTTAGCTTTTTGACCTCATACCCCAAATACATGTATTTAAGCGTGCAACTAGATTAGCATTTCAGTTCCACTCTTTTACTGTTGAAATAGTTAAATGAAATTGCCACTTTTACTCCAACAGTTTATTTTGTCGCACTTCTCACATGTGGAGCTCCCTTCTGTTTACTTGTTTCCCTGATAACTACAATCTTCAATAATTTAAATGCAACGTCGTCAATCGTTATATTCTCTCTTCTTCAACACCGTTCATTTTTTTGTCCTTTACTCGATTCTCCATGTTCTCAGTCTTCACTTTCACTTTCACTTCCTATAAAGTGGCATACTAGTAGCATTAGCGCCTTTCTTTGGGTGAAATGATTAAAAAATACCCTGTCTATTCCGGATGTAAACGATTTCAGCCTTACAGGATTCCTTTTCTTTATTATCTGTAAACGACCATACCTTGAAAAGATAATAGAATTGTTTCTTATAACCTTCTCCACAGTTTCGAATTTAGAGTTGTCTTTCTCCTAGACTGGCTAAAAACCAAGCCAACAGAGTCTAAATCTAGCCAGTTATTGACAAGATGGAATCATACCTTTACCAGGAACACTGAAATTGAATTCCGGAACTTGAATTCGGTGCAAAAAGCGTAATTAACAAGCCGAGTTCAAATTTCAACCTGGTTTAATGCGTTCAGTGTGTATAAGAAATGTCACCCAACGACCCTCTGAGGTAAATACAGTCATCAAATCGCATTAAGTTGCTGCGAAAAGACGTCCTCTTAATTAGGCGTTAAACATTGCCATCAGCTCTTAATGCACTTAGGACCGATTCATGTTTAATTTCAATCCAACAATTCCGTCTAAAATGGAATTTCGTGGTTAGAATGAGACAAAGAGATGAATCGGGGGGTCTCTACAGGAAGTGTGGACTTTCAAAATCCCTGAACGTAAGTGAAATAGCTCAGTGATGACCCCCTGTGTTTCATGGTCATGATTATTGCTACACTTTTTAAAGAAACGTATGAGTCAGAAAATGTACCAAGAAAGCCCTAACGTCATAACAGCATAAATAGATTGAATTCACACGCCATTTTCTGCAAAGAAATTGTGGCTCGATTCTCAGTTTTAACATGCATAACTGCAGTTACCTGGATCAGCAAACAAATATCAAAAGAGTAAAGTATTTGAGTTGTCCGTTTTTTTTTTAACTTGTGGTTATATAATGTTAATCTAATAATTAATGGTTTATTGACCGAAAAAATTGGTATTACTATTGGTTAAAATTTCTAAAATCTTTCTATAAAAGTGATTTTTCATGAAAATAGAATTCTCCAATCCACTGTTCTTGATCTTTCTAGTATTAGCAGGAGTTTCCTTCTTAACTGTTTATTTAAGCTAGTGTCGAAGGATAACATCTTGATAGGCACATCTTAGTCTGGCAAAGAAACAAACAAAAAAAACAAAAACAAAAAAAACTACAGTAGAAGGGCAATCGATGACAAATAAAGTGGCTTACACCTTGAATTGATCTGGAAGAAGAACCTGCAAACTACTGCGCTATATTTAGTGGGGAAGTCAAAAGAGTTGAACTAACAATGCCATGAATAAGACTTAGAGGCTGGATTTGTAACTATAGCGCTACGGTAGATACCCACTATCACTTTCTCCCCCCTCTTTTTTATATATATATATATATATATATATATATATATATATATATATATATATTAATTTTTAATTATATATATATATATTAAAATTAATTTAATTATATATATATATATATATATATATATATATATATATATATATATATATATATATATATATATATATATATCAGAGTGGAATTAATTTTCAAATTGATGACATAGCAATGTCCCTTTGAAGTGAGTTGACAGCAGAGGCGGACAGTTGTATTTTTCTCCCTTTTCCACTTTGCCTCTCATAGACGTCGCTTTAGTAACGCTCAGAGATGCACATGAAGAGCTTGGCACTCCTCATCAAGATCAGACTAAAATTTTGAATTGCTTTTTCCCAGAAAACATTTCCACTTAATTAAGTCCTACATCTAATCGCATCATTCCAAAGTGGATAAGTGTCTTCAAAAGACAGTTTTGAATTTGAAGAATTTAAATCCTAGACAAGCAAAGTAAGTCATAAGAAATAAACTTTGTGTTGAAAGGAATCGTTGATCTGTTATGTAATATCAGTCCTCCGATATGGCAGATGAAGAAAAAACTTGAAACAACAGAAATGCAGTTCTACAGAAGGATGCTGAGAATACCTTGGACTGAACATATGAACAACGACGAAGTTTTAGTAAAAATAGAAACAAAAAGACACCGATACTTAACATCAGAAAGAGAGAGGTGAAATTACTAGGGCACATCATGAGGAAAAAAGGCCAGGAAAATTCGACACTCACAGGACCTACTGAAGGCGTGAGAAAACAGCACATGGCCCCTACCTAACGAGCTTGCGTAAATGGATGGCAGAATAGGGTGTAGGAGAGATAGCAATCTATCTATTGAGTTACAATGGAGAGGAAATCGTGGCGAACCATGATCACCAACGTTCTCAAGGATATGGCATTTGTAAAATTGTCTCGAAAAAAATGGGTCGTTTGCTGAAATAAAATTAATTTTTTCACCGTGACAAAGGAATGTGATAGAGTGCCATTTAAATTCTTTCTACTTCTTCTGTGTGACGTGTCCTTTTAGGACGTAGGCGACAAGCAATTTTATATTCTTTAAGACACTTAGAAATGTTTATCTTTTTACCCTTCTCCCCAATGTTTGATCTGCCATCCTTTTATAAAAGTTTTTTTTTATGTTAATTACTGTTTCCCACTCTCCCTCTTGACTTCAGTATGCCTTGTGAGTGTCAAATTCTCGAAACCATCTTTCCTCATTACGTGTCCGCAAAATTTCAACTGATTTTTTTATGATTCCATTTTCTCTGAAAGTTCCTCGTTGCTTACACGCTCTCATATCTTGCGTAGGTTTTTATCCACGCACTGACCAAATATAAAATTCCATGCACTGACCAAAATTTTATTTCTAATTCTAATTGCATGGCATCTTCTGATACAAAATCTTATCTCTTGAAGTCTCTGGTTGAGATTTGCCTGCAACTCAGATAATAATAAAAAAAGGCTTACAGAAGGGAGCGAATTAAAGAAAAGAAAAGTAAAGAACATTTAATAATCCTTTCTACTTTTCCAGGAGGCACGGTGGCGTAATGGATAGCGGCCTGGATTGAGGAATCGGAGAGCCGAGTTTGAATTTCCGTTGAATCCATTACATTTACTTACTTGCTAATATAAATCCTCTTCTTCTCTCCTCACCCCCACCAGATCTTGTTCTATAGCCTTGGATAGCAATTGGTCTACTGCAGAAAGAAATGGCAACCCACTGCGGGGAAAAAATCTACCTCGTCAGTCATGTATCGAAAGATACATTATCGCCTAAGCGTGTATCACGCATGACACACAACTGACTCTTCAAATAAAAAAAAAAATATGTAAGTCTTTGTACAAATGTGATTTGTCTTGAGAAAAACGGCTGTACTAGTAAATAGTGAATGAAACCCATCCAGCGTAATTGGAATGCAACTAAAACGTGTGTAACATGATGGGGACATGATCGCATTGAAATATTACTAGGATGATGTTGAATGTTTTATTAGATTGTTTTACTGGTAACCATTATTAAGTTTTTAATAGTATTTCTTTCAGTTTGATTATTTTTGCTTTTCAAAGCAATTGATTAGACCATCAGTCTAAGGCAGTACAGTAAACATGGCGACAATCGGGCTCTGTTCCTATCGTCCGAGGAAGCCAGTTTACAGTTGCCTTACTCCGCCTTATATTGGACTGGGACAAAAGTTCATAGTGCTTTTCATTAGGTGGCGTTTTAGGGCATGATTTCCTTTCACACGTGACTGAAGTTTATGACATATATACATATTTTGAAAGGTGACATTTCAACGCGTCTTTCTGTATGATCCGTGTGTGGAGTGTAAATTTTACCGCTTCTTACGTCAAAAGTGAAAATGTACAGTAATGTTATGCATTTTTGTAATTTGAGAATTTGTTATTTCAGGGAATGAAAAAAAAAGACGCTTTACAAACAAAAAAAAAAATGATAGGTGTCATTTATGGAGATGGTGCCGTAGCTGAGAGTACTGTCTGTAAGTGGTTCGCTAAGTTTTAGAAGTGGAAATTTGGTGAGGTATCCAAAAGTGATCAGGAATTTCGTGGAATAGATTAGCATATATTGAAGATAAGCATCCACATTTTGAGCCTGATAAATGATTTAATTTCAAACGTGACTAAAATTTATAGCCTACATACATATTCAGAACGGTGGCATTTCAACGTATCTTTCTATATGATTCGTGAGTGGATTATAGATTTTAACGCTTCTTACGTTAAATGTGAAAATCGACGGAAATGTTATGTATTGTTGTCATTTAATGATTTCTTATTTCCAGGAATGAAAAAAAAACGCTTTACAAACAGAAAAAAGAGATAGGTGTCATTTGTGGAGATGGTGCCGTAGCTGAGAGTACTGTCTGTAAGTGGTTCATTAAGATTAGAAGTGGAAATTTTGATCTGAAAGACCGAGAACGGCTCGTCGGTTTGGTCAGAAAAGATTGGCATATAATGAAGACAAGCATCCAAATTTGTGCCTGGGATAAAACAGTCATGGATAAATAATAAATGGTGAAGGGAACTTCGACAATCGGATGAGAACCGTTGTTTCAACCTGATATGGCCGTAAGCCTTTAACTCTCTGAGTGAAAAAAAAAAAACAGACAAACTATTAGATAAGTTCATAAACCAGAAATAAGCCAAGTTCTGTGAAGATTGAATCTCGAAGTTTCAAAGATGGTAAAGAATAATAGAAAAAATGGTACATATGTGATTGAATAAAACTGTATAAAAATATGTGGGAGGTAAGAATCATGAACTTGACTCAAAGATATCAAAGAGAAGTGAAACAAAATGGTACATACTGCGTGCGATGGATAAATTCTCGTCTAAATGACGTAAAAATGAAAATAAAACTGACATCTCCTTTTTAACAGATATATTTACCAACATTACACAAAGATATCTTGAAATACTAAAAAATAAATTTATTCAATAAAATCGCCATTGGCTTCAACCACGGCCTCCAAACTACTTCGGAATCCCCTGCAACTCTTCTGCACGGTCTCCTTGTTTAAGTTCGTGAATTCTGTCATCATCCTTGTCTTCAGTTCGTCTTTGGTGTTATAAAGAGTTTTGTTGGTCTCTCGCTCATCTGCGCCCCACACATGATAATCAAGGAAGGTTACAGCCTGGGGAGTAAGGTAGTCAGATGTAAGGGGTGATGTACTCGCAGAAATTGTCTGACAGCTATGACTGGGTTCTCCTGCTTGCGTGGTATATCGCAGATTCTTGTTGCCAGACATAGGGTCTTCCAGCAGCCACCCTCTTGAACCAGAGCAGCACTACCTCCTCAAGGTACTTGATGTAGGCCTCTGTGTTGAGTCTAAGGTCCTGTGGGAAGATGAATGGAGGCATAATATCGCCATCACTAGTGATCACTATAAACACCTTCGTAATCACCATTAGACTCATCAAATCCTATCAGAATCTGTGCACTGACTTCATATTGACACCCAAACACTCTGAAATGTTCATATTGGAGCTTCCGGTGTGAATGCCAAGTAGTACAGCGTGCCGTTTCCAAATTTCTGGAGGAATGAATTGCGTCATGGTGTTCTTTTTCTTACATATAACGCCCAACTGACCCTACTATGCTGTGCATTTGACAGAATAAAAAAAACAAACAACGCGCATGCGCGAAATTACAAATATAAAATGGCGACAATTTACCCATCGCATTCTGTAAATGGTTGCCTGAACTTATGTATCTAAATATTGCTTCTTCTTTCTTTCCAAATGTGTTATGCTTTTCCCTTTCTTTCTCTTATATCTACATTTTCTTTTATTTCCTACTTTTCCCTCTTTTTTTTTAATTCTTTCCTTATCTCTTTTTCTTCCATTTCTTTCTCTACCTTTCCTTTCTTTTTCTCTTCCTTTTCGTTTTTCTTTATCTCCGTCTTTTCCTCTTTTTCGTCTCACTATTTCTATTTTTATTTAATTTCTTCCCCCTCTTTTCTTTTTCTCCCTTTTCCTTTTCCATTTCGTCTTTTTTCGTCTGTTCTTCAACAGTCTTGCTTGTTTCCTTCGATACCATTCACGCTAATGGTTGTCGGTTTCTACTCATCATTTTTCACATTTTATCCTTTGTACTAAATACCCTCAGGCATTTAGGTTCCTCAATTTCTAAATGACTTTCATCTTCATATCTTTCACCTCTTGTTCGTGTCAAAAGCCGTCATATCGTGCTGTCTTTGCTCCGATCAAATGAAATGCTTTCGACACATGGAACTTTTTGGTTTTCTTTATTCTAATAATAGTAATACCTTTTTTTGTCTCGAAAAACAAACTTTGTCGATGAATGGGTAATAAAGGATTTCACAGTCACGCATAATGTTATCTTCGCTCCGATCAGAAAGATATGAACTTTTTAATGAAAGAAAGTCTAATTGACGAGAATTCTAAATGCTCTCACAACTCATTTAACGAATATTCCACTGAGAGAATTCTAAATGCTCTCACAACTCATTTAACGAATATTCCACTGAGAGAATTCTAAATGCTCTCACAACTCATTTAACGAATATTCCACTGAGAGAATTCTAAATGCTCTCACAACTCATTTAACGAATATTCCACTGAGAGAATTCTAAATGCTCTCACAACTCATTTAACGAATATTCCACTGAGAGAATTCTAAATGCTCTCACAACTCATTTAACGAATATTCCACTGAGAGAATTCTAAATGCTCTCACAACTCATTTAACGAATATTCCACTGAGAGAATTCTAAATGCTCTCACAACTCATTTAACGAATATTCCACTGAGAGAATTCTAAATGCTCTCACAACTCATTTAACGAATATTCCACTGAGAGAATTCTAAATGCTCTCACAACTCATTTAACGAATATTCCACTGAGAGAATTCTAAATGCTCTCACAACTCATTTAACGAATATTCCACTGAGAGAATTCTAAATGCTCTCACAACTCATTTAACGAATATTCCACTGAGAGAATTCTAAATGCTCTCACAACTCATTTAACGAATATTCCACTGAGAGAATTCTAAATGCTCTCTCACAACTCATTTAACGAATATTCCATGCTCTCACAACTCATTTAACGAATATTCCAGAGAATTCTAAATGCTCTCACAACTCATTTAACGAATATTCCACTGAGAGAATTCTAAATGCTCTCACAACTCATTTAACGAATATTCCACTGAGAGAATTCTAAATGCTCTCACAACTCATTTAACGAATATTCCACTGAGAGAATTCTAAATGCTCTCACAACTCATTTAACGAATATTCCACTGAGAGAATTCTAAATGCTCTCACAACTCATTTAACGAATATTCCACTGAGAGAATTCTAAATGCTCTCACAACTCATTTAACGAATATTCCACTGAGAGAATTCTAAATGCTCTCACAACTCATTTAACGAATATTCCACTGAGAGAATTCTAAATGCTCTCACAACTCATTTAACGAATATTCCACTGAGAGAATTCTAAATGCTCTCACAACTCATTTAACGAATATTCCACTGAGAGAATTCTAAATGCTCTCACAACTCATTTAACGAATATTCCACTGAGAGAATTCTAAATGCTCTCACAACTCATTTAACGAATATTCCACTGAGAGAATTCTAAATGCTCTCACAACTCATTTAACGAATATTCCACTGAGAGAATTCTAAATGCTCTCACAACTCATTTAACGAATATTCCACTGAGAGAATTCTAAATGCTCTCACAACTCATTTAACGAATATTTAACAACTCATTTAACGAATATTCCACTGAGAGAATTCTAAATGCTCTCACAACTCATTTAACGAATATTCCACTGAGAGAATTCTAAATGCTCTCACAACTCATTTAACGAATATTCCACTGAGAGAATTCTAAATGCTCTCACAACTCATTTAACGAATATTCCACTGAGAGAATTCTAAATGCTCTCACAACTCATTTAACGAATATTCCACTGAGAGAATTCTAAATGCTCTCACAACTCATTTAACGAATATTCCACTGAGAGAATTCTAAATGCTCTAAACAACTCATTTAACGAATATTCCACTGAGAGAATTCTAAATGCTCTCACAACTCATTTAACGAATATTCCACTGAGAGAATTCTAAATGCTCTCACAACTCATTTAACGAATATTCCACTGAGAGAATTCTAAATGCTCTCACAACTCATTTAACGAATATTCCACTGAGAGAATTCTAAATGCTCTCACAACTCATTTAACGAATATTCCACTGAGAGAATTCTAAATGCTCTCACAACTCATTTAACGAATATTCCACTGAGAGAATTCTAAATGCTCTCACAACTCATTTAACGAATATTCCACTGAGAGAATTCTAAATGCTCTCACAACTCATTTAACGAATATTCCACTGAGAGAATTTTAAATGCTCACAACTCATTTAACGAATATTCCACTGAGAGAATTTAAATGCTCTCACAACGAATATTCCACTGAGAGAATTCTAAATGCTCTCACAACTCATTTAACGAATATTCCACTGAGAGAATTCTAAATGCTCTCACAACTCATTTAACGAATATTCCACTGAGAGAATTCTAAATGCTCTCACAACTCATTTAACGAATATTCCACTGAGAGAATTCTAAATGCTCTCACAACTCATTTAACGAATATTCCACTGAGAGAATTCTAAATGCTCTCACAACTCATTTAACGAATATTCCACTGAGAGAATTCTAAATGCTCTCACAACTCATTTAACGAATATTCCACTGAGAGAATTCTAAATGCTCTCACAACTCATTTAACGAATATTCCACTGAGAGAATTCTAAATGCTCTCACAACTCATTTAACGAATATTCCACTGAGAGAATTCTAAATGCTCTCACAACTCATTTAACGAATATTCCACTGAGAGAATTCTAAATGCTCTCACAACTCATTTAACGAATATTCCACTGAGAGAACTAAATGCTCTCACAACTCATTTAACGAATATTCCACTGAGAGAATTCTAAATGCTCTCACAACTCATTTAACGAATATTCCACTGAGAGAATTCTAAATGCTCTCACAACTCATTTAACGAATATTCCACTGAGAGAATTCTAAATGCTCTCACAACTCATTTAACGAATATTCCACTGAGAGAATTCTAAATGCTCTCACAACTCATTTAACGAATATTCCACTGAGAGAATTCTAAATGCTCTCACAACTCATTTAACGAATATTCCACTGAGAGAATTCTAAATGCTCTCACAACTCATTTAACGAATATTCCACTGAGAGAGAATTCTAAATGCTCTCACAACTCATTTAACGAATATTCCACTGAGAGAATTCTAAATGCTCTCACAACTCATTTAACGAATATTCCACTGAGAGAATTCTAAATGCTCTCACAACTCATTTAACGAATATTCCACTGAGAGAATTCTAAATGCTCTCACAACTCATTTAACGAATATTCCACTGAGAGAATTCTAAATGCTCTCACAACTCATTTAACGAATATTCCACTGAGAGAATTCTAAATGCTCTCACAACTCATTTAACGAATATTCCACTGAGAGAATTCTAAATGCTCTCACAACTCATTTAACGAATATTCCACTGAGAGAATTCTAAATGCTCTCACAACTCATTTAACGAATATTCCACAGAATTCTAAACTCATTTAACGAATATTCCACTGAGAGAATTCTAAATGCTCTCACAACTCATTTAACGAATATTCCACTGAGAGAAAATTCTAAATCACAACTCATTTAACGAATATTCCACTGAGAGAATTCTAAATGCTCTCAACTCATTTAACGAATATTCCACTGAGAGAGAATTTTAACGAATATTCCACTGAGAGAATTCTAAATGCTCTCACAACTCATTTAACGAATATTCCACTGAGAGAATTCTAAATGCTCTCACAACTCATTTAACGAATATTCCACTGAGAGAATTCTAAATGCTCTCACAACTCATTTAACGAATATTCCACTGAGAGAATTCTAAATGCTCTCACAACTCATTTAACGAATATTCCACTGAGAGAATTCTAAATGCTCTCACAACTCATTTAACGAATATTCCACTGAGAGAATTCTAAATGCTCTCACAACTCATTTAACGAATATTCCACTGAGAGAATTCTAAATGCTCTCACAACTCATTTAACGAATATTCCACTGAGAGAATTCTAAATGCTCTCACAACTCATTTAACGAATATTCCACTGAGAGAATTCTAAATGCTCTCACAACTCATTTAACGAATATTCCACTGAGAGAATTCTAAATGCTCTCACAACTCATTTAACGAATATTCCACTGAGAGAATTCTAAATGCTCTCACAACTCATTTAACGAATATTCCACTGAGAGAATTCTCACAACTCATTTAACGAATATTCCACTGAGAGAATTCTAAATGCTCTCACAACTCATTTAACGAATATTCCACTGAGAGAATTCTAAATGCTCTCACAACTCATTTAACGAATATTCCACTGAGAGAATTCTAAATGCTCTCACAACTCATTTAACGAATATTCCACTGAGAGAATTCTAAATGCTCTCACAACTCATTTAACGAATATTCCACTGAGAGAATTCTAAATGCTCTCAACAACTCATTTAACGAATATTCCACTTGACTGAGAGAATTCTAAATGCTCTCACAAATTTAACGAATATTCCACTGAGAGAATTCTAAACAACTCATTTAACGAATATTCCACTGAGAGAATTCTAAATGCTCTCACAACTCATTTAACGAATATTCCACTGAGAGAATTCTAAATGCTCTCACAACTCATTTAACGAATATTCCACTGAGAGAATTCTAAATGCTCTCACAACTCATTTAACGAATATTCCACTGAGAGAATTCTAAATGCTCTCACAACTCATTTAACGAATATTCCACTGAGAGAATTCTAAATGCTCTCACAACTCATTTAACGAATATTCCACTGAGAGAATTCTAAATGCTCTCACAACTCATTTCACAACTCATTTAACGAATATTCCACTGAGAGAATTCTAAATGCTCTCACAACTCATTTAACGAATATTCCACTGAGAGAGAATTCTCCACTGAGAGAAAATCACAACTCATTTAACGAATATTCCACTGAGAGAATTCTAAATGCTCTCACAACTCATTTAACGAATATTCCACTGAGAGAATTCTAAATGCTCTCACAACTCATTTAACGAATATTCCACTGAGAATTCTAAATGCTCTCACAACTCATTTAACGAATATTCCACTGAGAGAAATTCTAAATGCTCTCACAACTCATTTAACGAATATTCCACTGAGAGAATTCTAAATGCTCTCACAACTCATTTAACGAATATTCCACTGAGAGAATTCTAAATGCTCTCAACTCATTTAACGAATATTCCATTTAACGAATATTCCACTGAGAGAATTCTAAATGCTCTCACAACTCATTTAACGAATATTCCACTGAGAGAATCTAAATTCCAACTCATTTAACGAATATTCCACTGAGAGAATTCTAAATGCTCTCACAACTCATTTAACGAATATTCCACTGAGAGAATTCTAAATGCTCTCACAACTCATTTAACGAATATTCCACTGAGAGAATTCTAAACAACTCATTTAACGAATATTCCACTGAGAGAGAGAATATTCTAAATGCTCTCACAACTCATTTAACGAATATTCCACTGAGAGAATTCTAAATGCTCTCACAACTCATTTAACGAATATTCCACTGAGAGAATTCTAAATGCTCTCACAACTCATTTAACGAATATTCCACTGAGAGAATTCTAAATGCTCTCACAACTCATTTAACGAATATTCCACTGAGAGAATTCTAAATGCTCTCACAACTCATTTAACGAATATTCCACTGAGAGAATTCTAAGCCAACAAGTGTACACAATTATTTACATTATTATTTACAGATTTTGCCCACATCTTTGTTGTTATTATCAAAACGTTTCGGTCGTTCTAGTCACTGACCTTCATCAGGGAATTTTCAACTGAAGTTTTTTTTTATTTAATTTACGGTCCTAGATAGTTGGCTGGCCGCTTTCCATATCTTGTTTGTAGAAATTTAGTAAAAATAAACTTTTTTTCAGTGAATAAATTAAATTTTGAAATCGAGACTCTTGACAAGTGTATGCAACCGAGGGATAAAATAGGTGAACATTTAATTTTATTTATTACGATTAATAATCTGCCTCTTGATATTAAGTACTCTAATTACAGACTGCTTGCCTTAAAAAACGCTATCTTCCAGAAATATACTTGTCGGGCGTTATTTATTTCTTTAAGAAACACAATCATTTTTTTGTTATAAATATCAGATGCCGAATATCGAGAAAATTGGCTAAAGATTTGAACGCAAACATCACGAAAAGAAAATTGTATTACGACAAAGAATTACATGAAAACTGTTTTCGCAACAGTAAATTTTAATGATGTATGTAGAGCTACATTGGTTGGATTTGATGGTTTGGCTAGAGATTGAATTATTCTTAAAAGAAAACTTTTTAAGCTAGCAGTCAAATTATAAACCGTTTCAATGTTGATGACGGTTTAAGATAAATGCGGATAATTGTTTTTTTTTTGTTCTTAGACAAGACGTTTTTTGTGTAATGTAGATTAAAACCACGAATCTTTGATTGAAAATTGAATTTATGCAAGACAATGGACCTTTACATTTTGCTCTTGCTCATTCTTCTTAAAAAAAACAAAAAAACAAACAAAACGTTTCAATTACCAAAATGTCTTCCAGCCACACCGGATATGAATCTAGGATAAATCTTTCAGTTCGTTATTCAAATAGATGGAGATGAGAATGCAACCCCCCCCCCCAAAAAAAAACAAATCAAACGAAACTGTGAGGATGACAGTGGGAGAGTAATGAAAACAGAAAGAAAAAAGAAAAGAAAGTGATCAAGAAAAAGAACGGAAATAAAAAGGAAAGACAGAAATGATTACAAGGGAAAGAAAAGAAGGAATAAAGAAAGAAAAGAAGGAATACAGAAAGAAAAGAAGAATTGTCGAAAATGAAAAAGAAGAAAGAACGAAAAAAAAATGAAAACAGGGAAATGCAGGATGGGTAAAAGAAGTGAAGAAAGAAAGAAAATGAGAAAGAAATGAAAAAGAGGAATGAAAACAGAAACAAAAACGGTGTCTAGGAAGCAGAAAATGTTAAAAACATGTCTGAGAAACAGATAAAAATAGAAAAAGAAAGAAAAAAAAAAACGAAAAAAAACAAACATTAATCACTCCAACTATAAATGAAAGAAAGTGAGCAAGAAAAAGTTTAAGGAAAACGATGCAATGGGATGAAAGAAAGAAAAGAAAGAAAATAGAGCCCCGAAAGTTATGAGCATTCAGAAGCATCTGAATTTAGTCGCCATAAACATCGCTCCACATCTAAACGTTTCTCTGACCACCGTGATTGCAGCTGGGAACAAAATCAAAGATGACCCGCTGAATTCGCGACTTTTCAAACTGTTGTGTTTAGAAAACGACGAAGGATTTTAGAGGCTCCATCTGTATACAGAGGTGTGATGCCTTTCTAAAGGAAACTGCCTTGCTCGCCTTTTCTTGCCCTTTACATCTGTCGTTAAATTCTTACAATCAGTGTCTTCGTCGCTAGCAGAATAACTTGCAGACATCAAGTCCCACGTTGTCTACTTGGCTGACATTTTTGTGAAGGTCAACAACCTGAACTTCCAACGGCAAAGTGATGAAACCACTATCATCAAATCCAAGTTCACCATCTCTGCTTTCATCGTGAAACTAGCTTTTACCAGCGAAATACTGAACGCAAAGGCTTTTATCAATTTCCAAAACTCAAAGAACTGTGAGAATGCCCATCTGATGATACGCTTCTCTTTTTCTTTTTTTACAGAGCAGCTCGAGAGCGTTAAAGCTGACATGAAAAAGTTTTTTCAGTATTTGTCAGATCTGGAAATCGTACCTTGGATCTTGCACCCATTTCAGTTCACGGTTCCATTGACTGCGAAATGCTTTTGAATCGAATCATGTTTGTAAACGGCGCACTTACCAAGAATTTTGGCTACAGTTGCAGAAAAATTTCCAGCATATTGGGAAAAGGCAAAGTTCTTTCTTGTTGCCTTACCAAACTCGTATTTAGCTGGAAGTGTTGTGTCCCTGATTCTCGAGAATCAGATATTGTGCACAGGGGAGACCTGCGATTTCGCCGTACCGCCATGAAGACCAATATTGAAGAACTTTTGACCAAGCACCAAATTCATACTTCACATTAACTGTCCATGCTTATTGAAAAATTAAAATAAGTACTGAAAAAAATATAATAATGCAATTTAAAACTACGTTTCTATCAACTCATCAGATTGGATGACGAAAAAAACGTCAATTTTACTTCAGCGACCGTTTTATCACAATAAACATGGTATCGAACATTTGCCGACTATATACTATATGCCAATTATACAACAATTATTATAGGAAATACTAAGATACTCATTTGACATACAATACTCAGACCAAGAAAATCCAATCAAACGTTGACTATACATTTGGGGAGGAGGAGTAAGGTTGTGTTTTGGTACACAAGGGGGTGGTAACCCCAAATAAAGCAATATTTTATGTAACAAATTGTATTGTATTTCTAAATTAATAAAAGCCTAACAGTGAATCCTAAAGTGGGCAGTTGTTGTTGGAAAGGTCTGGGAGAGTGGTGAGAAAGAAAATGGTCAGTCAGAAGGATGCAGTAAGCATATCTGAACCATAACATACACCACACCCACCCACTGTACGTAAAGTGCATCTTGCCTTCGTATTTTACAATGTCTTCCATTTATATAACAATTATTATAGGAAATACTAAAATACTCATTTGACATACAAGACTCAGATCAAGAAAATCTAGTTAAAGCTTTCGGATTGTGTTTTGGTACCCAAGGGGCGGGAATTCAAAAAGTTTGAGAACCACTGATTTAAACGGTTGTAGTGGAATTTTATATGTGCATATTTTAAAAAAATATCTCCCCTATGGAGAAAGCTACATAATTTAATGTTGACTGCTTCTCTTTTAATACAACAGCCTCCAGAATTTGGAAACTTTTTTTTTGCACTGTGTCCTATATCAAATGTTGGTGTTATCAACTAGAATTTGTGTTATGTTAATATTATTTTTCTTAATTGTTATATGTTCATCTATATGTACGCGAATTGCATTAAATTCAAACAAATGTCAAGTCAACCGAGTTTTGAAGAGACAAACGGTATAAGCATTTACAAACAACATTATTTTTTAAATAAAGTAGATCAGCTATTTATTTTTTAAATAGGGTAGATCAGCTATTTATTTTTTTAAATAGGACAGATCAGCTATTTATTTTTTAAATACGGTAGATCAGCGATTTATTTTTTTTATTAGGGTAGATCAGGTATTTATTTTTTAAATAGGGTAGATCAGGTATTTATTTTTTAAATAGGGTAGATCAGCTATTTATTTTTTATTAGGGTAGATCAGCTATTTATTTTTTATTTGGGTAGATCACCTATTTATTTTTTAAATAGGGTAGATCACCTATTTATTTTTTAAATAGGGTAGATCAGGTATTTATTTTTTTATTAGGGTAGACCAGCTATTTATTTTTTTATTAGGGTAGATCAGGTATTTATTTTTTAAATAGGGTAGATCAGCTATTTATTTTTTTATTAGGGTAGATCAGCTATTTATTTTTTAAATAGGGTAGATCAGCTATTTATTTTTCTAAATAAGGTAGATCAGCTATTTATTTTTTTTAAATAGGGTAGATCAGCTATTTATTTTTTTATTAGGATAGATCATCTATTTATTTTTTAAATAGGGTAGATCAGCTATTTATTTTTTTATTAGGGTAGATCAGCTATTTATCTTTTAAATAATGTAGATCAGCTATTTATTTTTTAAATAGGGTAAATCAGGTATGTTTTTTTATTAGGGTAGATCAGCTATATATTTTGTTTTATTAGCGTAAATCAGCTATCTATCTTTTAAATATGGTAGATCAGATATTTATTTTTTTATTAGGGTAGATCAGCTATTTATTTTTTAAATAGTGTAGATCAGCTATTTATTTTTTAAATAGGGTAGATCAGCTATCTATTTTTTAAATAGGGTAGATAAGCTATTTATTTTTTAATAGGCTAGATCAGCTATTTTTTCTTTTTATTAGGTTAGATCAGCTATTAATTTTTTAAATAGGGTACATCAGCTATTTATTTTTTTATTAGGGTAGATCTGCTATTTATTTTTTAAATAGTGTAGATCAGCTATTTATTTTTTAAATAGGGTAGATCAGCTATTCGTGATATATATTCTCACGAATTTTTCATTTCATTTTTTTCATGTAGGAAAATTATTTTCATTTTATATACATATTTAATCTAAAGCTTATTTCAAATAAACATCTAAGGACTATCTATAACTCATTATTATTATTATTATTATTATTATTATTATTATTATTATTATTATTTCCTTGGGTTTCTGTCGTATACACATTTCTTTCCGGGCTCCAACCAGAGACCTAAGATCAGAAATGGCTTTATCATATCTTTCATTGACCATTTTTTGTAAAAACGAAACAAAACAAAACAAAATAATCTAAGATCACACATATTTTACATAGATACATCTCTTCGTAATGTGTCAGTTACAATTGTGAGTACATTGTTTTGATTTCCTTAAGGCATGGGTTACCAGTAATCCCTTCATTGAGTCTAAAATTTCCAATTTATTCGAGGGCTTCAACTACATCTGTTATTATTGTCCTCATGTGCCACATTTTTGAGATTGTTACATGAAGATTCTTTGTATTTTTGAAGATCTTCAAAGATACATGATCATATGTAGCGACTGGCATGTCAATAAGGAAGGCATATTTTGTCTTCGTGGTCTCTGATCCCCATTTCTCTGTGATCAGCTTAGGTTGTTCTATATATATTTTAAAGTCCTATCAATTATTACAGGTCCTATCTCTATAACTGGGCCTAGGTGATATTCATAACAGTTTCTTGTAGTTTCTTTTCCAGTGCAGATATTGGTCCACCCTATTATGCCGTGAGTGCTAATATTGGGCATCCTGGTACAAGATGGTCAATTGTTTCACGGAATATGCATTTGGGGTCAACACAATTTTTTAGTATGTGTGCCTTACTTAACAAGCCTTGGTCTTGTGCATCAAGAATAAAACTTTCCGCTTCAGCTTTTGAATCTTCACTACGTAACCACTGACGGATATGAGGTTTGTCTATATCAGATTGTTTGTTACGGGCAGCTTATTGACCACGAAGAGGCTTATCTTGTTATCGTTTCTGCATTTGCTTTCTTTTTAAGGTTCTTTACCGCTGCAGTAAGTATATTATGGTATATTTGAATTTCTACGCCAACTTGAAATCCCTTTTGAAACTTTTTGGCTTCTTTTATTACCGAAGAAAGATTTTTATTTCTTCTAAGTCATTTAGTATTCTGTAATTTCCAGGTATCTTTGAAGACCGATTGTTGTGGTCTTGTAAGGCAATTCTAGTTGAACTAATCCTCTTCCTCCTTCGGATCTGGGTACATAGAGATGATCAACATCAGCCTTAGGATGATGCATTTGGGGGCAAATGAAAATCTTTCTCGTTTTAGCGTCCATTCGCTTAATGTCAACTACGGTTCAATTAATGTTGAAACCGTATTGCACTACGGGGACAGACATAGTGTTTATGGATGATATTCTGTTTTGTGAATTCAATTCGGTATTTAACACCAGATGGACACGTTTGTAATATTCTTTTCTTACTTTTTCATTCATTTGGTTATGCTGTATTCCATCTCCTTCGCTGAATCATAGGTATTTATAGTGTTCTTCTCGTTTCAGTTCCCTAATCTTTCTGACAAACCCCGCCAAAAAAAAAAAAAAAATCAAAAAACGAAAAACACCTTTGATACTTGCCTTGAATTTAAAAAAAAAATGGAATAAAGTGTTTCTTTCCGAAGTTTATTTTTATGTTAAATAAAGGACGTACGAAATGAAAAAGATGCTGCTGATTAAATTTGGTAAGCTTATCCAAATGCAATTAATGAATTTAAACATCCAATGTCAATGACGATAAATGAAAGAGACCAAGTATCGATAAACATCTCTGAAAGTCCCCGCGAAAATAATATTGAATTTTGCATAAAAAGAACCTATCAAAAAATCGACCGATCAAATATCGAGAAACAGAAACAAAACAAGAAAACATTTCTAAAAGATAAATATAAAACTGATTGAATTAATTCGAAGTTTCAACAGAGAAAGACAACGGCTCAATAAGTGCAGAAAAATAAATATTATTTTTCTTTTGTAAATGCTACACAGAATGTAAATTGGTAATAATGGCTCAAAGTAATAGAATTGACAGAGGAGTGTTTGAAATGCATTTTCTGGAGATGGCAACGCTTGTTAAAAACATTTATCTATTCTTTTTAATTATTTTAACCAAATTGATGATTAAAATTTTTAAATGTCTTCACGGAAAATGAACCTGAAAACCTGACTTAATCAGTTATTTTCAAGAGCTGAAATCATTAGTTTTTTCAATACATTTATCGTTACCTCTGGGCTTTAAACTTTCAATTACCTTAAATCATATGACGTTCATTAAGTACATTGTGTACCTTTATGTTTATTGATCTCTACCAATATTCATAATGAGAGTAAGAACATTTTTCTTGTATTTCTGGTTATGTAAGTTAAGTATGTGATACTTATACTGAATAATTAAGAAAGCATTGAAATAGTCCGTAACAGTGAATTGAACGATGCTTTATTTTATAACTATCGGTACATTTTCAATAAATATTGTTAGGGAAATAGGTCCTACCCATCTTCAGTGGAGCTTAAATCTGGTGAACTGTGGTGGGGTGTACAGTGAAGTATCTGGAAATCAGTAGCGTGTACCTGGAATCTGTTTTGTGTTACAGACACACGATGGAATGTTGTGCTACCTTGTTGGAACGAACTGACAACTCCGAGAAACATGGTAGGTATAAAGGTGGCCAGACTACTTCTCTGTGAATGGTACCCCTCTCAAAACTGGCCCCAATTTTATTAGTGACCATTGAACACTCCAAAAGAACGCGGCTCATACCATTAAATAAAGAACAAGACTCTGATGAGAGGTGATGGTTTTCTAAACTTCCATCTTCCGATGGTATTATTCTCTAACCTAATTAACATTTCACACCGCATCATTTCTAACTATTACTCCCTCTTTTACTGTATATGCAGTCCCTTCAAAATATAGTGTTTTATATATATTAGTTCCGTATATTTGATATTGCAGTAGCCTGACTCAATTTTGTTAGGTTTTGCAATAGAAGTCCATGACTACACAGCCAAGAAATTCAAATTGAACTTGCATTGGCAGGACTAACATTTTCCTTTGTGAAATAGTCACTTACAGAGTGCTAAATGTTAAGATGTAGTAACCTATGCCATCACGTCAATAATGTTATTCTTGTTGGTCGACGACTACGAAGCCCCGTGGAATAGAATGTATTTTGTGCAGTGTGTAGACTGATGAGTTGGTCAACACCAGCGTTGAATGAATATGGGATTTCATACAATGTCCAATTTCGAAGGAAATTGCCAATAAGAATGAGGTAAAACTTTCTAATCGTGATCCCTCATCACACACGGGCACAGGAACACAGAGATACACACGCACACAAAAACAACAAGAGTGGGGGAGAGAGGGCGAGGGAGGAGAGAGAGAGAGAGAGAGAGAGAGAGTATGCCAACAGACAAACAAGAGAAATCGTTGTAACATGTCAATCCCGTTTTGTTGGTTTCAGTCCTGGGGGAATGTTGATTTATTGTTCATTACAACAATTTTGACACAAGGCCGAAGGGGAAGTGGGTAAGTCTGGTCAATATTAACTATCCATACCTAGATAATCAGATTCACGTACCATGAATACATTACAATCTGCTCATTCACTACAAGAACTCATCCATCACCATTCATTCCTACATATACCACAATATCACATAGTCACTTACAAAAACACTCTTGACATAAAAATTTCATAAAGACCAAATGTCGCTTTTTGTTTTGTTTTTCTTACAAAAATAGCTAAAAATTAATCATCATGAATTGATCGAACCTAAAAACGAAATTAAATTACAAGAAAACATTCAAAATAGAATAAAATACATTGGTAGGGCCCGTCCAACCCATGAAAAAATAAGATCGGCCGCTGTATTCTGCCGATAGGTAGAATCAAGAAGCTCGATCACTAACGCAGAAGGAAAAATAGAAATATTGGAAGGGGGAACTCAAAGAAAAAACAAACTGTGGAGATTGGGAATCTCGACACAGATCATGACAAAAGAGAATGCCGGAACGACTCTTAATCACATTAACTAAACGAAGTGGGTTTTAAATAGGAGGAGGTTCATCAGGAAACCGGTCTGTTGCGTCAAAGGGGAATCAAAGAAAGAAAATCAAGACAGGCTACGTTCACTTGAACCAAGATCGCTACTTTCACCTACTCTTCGCTGAAATCCCATGATAACAAGCATTTACTATCAGATCTGATCTTCATCTTGAACTGATGCCCAAAGAATCTGATCAGATCGTGATAGAATAACGTTCGTATCGGAAGATTCCTTCCATCTGCAAAATCCACACCACAATTCTGGCCACTGCTAGCAACGTGAGAAACAACATCCTTTTCACCCCAGAGAACTGGGGCGACACATCGCATGCATGTGCAAGATCTATGAATACGATATGTCCGGGATCGATACGAGCGATTAACTCACCGGCATAGTCTCAGTAGGGGCGCACCTGTGGACAGTAGTAGAAGTCGAACGAAGCCATATCTTCTAAACCCTAAATCACACCGATGACAATCGGGTAAATCCGCCCAGCCCCTTCTGAAGGCTACGTCATTGCGAGATAGCACGTTCCCAATCAATCACACCATGTAAACAAAAACTTAGGGTTGCTGATGTAATCCACCGCTGGTACCGAAGACCAGAAAGAGCGCGACTCGTTCGCCGACAAAGCCGAGCCACCCACAGAGTGGATCCTTCGCGACATCTGTACTAATTAGCGATACAAGACTCACCTAGGCAGTGAAAGGTCACTGAACCGAGGAATTACCTTCAAGCCCTCTCGACACTCACTGAGGAATCTTGAATGACTCCAGGGCATACGACGGTGCTCAGCCCTAGAAACTAGAGGTGTGATGGTAAGGCTAGGGAAGGCGTCCCTAACACTACCCTCTAAGAATGAGTACTCTGTCAATGCGCCCCATAGGAAAACCAACCTCAAGGCCTATCGATGGCTGGGCAACTGTGGCATTCCAGCGCTCCATGGCCCGGACGTTGAGGACAGATCTCCCTGCAGTCCGTTGGCTTGCCACCACCCCACAAAAAGGAGTAGAGCAAGCGGGATAGGTTAGGGGAGGAAGAAGAAGAAGGGAAAGAAGAAAGGATCCTTGGCTTACTGGCAGTTGCTGGTTTTCCGTTTTGACAGAGGAAACATGGGCGGATTGGGACTTGGCATTTTCCATGGCCTTCTCTGGCTTACTTTCACCAGATTTTCTTTCTTTTTTAATGACTTTTTACTCTTCTGCTTGTTCTTTGTTACGTTTTTTTGGGTATATACTGTATGTAACTAGTGAGCGAGTCAGAATGACTTATTTCCCTTTATAGTCGACCAATAGAAGGTTGACCAATCAGAAGACGCACAACACTGTATTCGTCGTGTATAAAGGCGGCCATCTTGTTTCCTCTACCGGAAGGACCAAAGTCGACCAGGAGAAGGATGAACTACACTCTGCTGTGATATCCACTGCGAACCTAAAGTACGCTTTCCTACTGTCTCCGAAATATTCACTGCCAACCTCTGGATTCTATACTCGAAGACGACTGTCATGAAAATGTCTAACATTCTTCACTCCCTCAGTTTTCAGCGAGGAGGAACGAAGTGGAGGCATTTCCTCTACCTCCATGTATAAGTCAAGCTGCGGTAAAGCCACTGGCTCTAGTAGTTGATGTGGCTACTGGAGCAGTTGCTACTGCTATTGATGTTGTTGAGCCTATTAATCAAGCCACTTCTGTTGCTGCTCCTGTTGCTTCTGCTGCTGTTGAACTTCTTGTCGCTGCTGCCCTTATAGTTGCTGCTGCTGATGGTGCTTCTTTCGTTGCTGTTTCTGCTGTTGTTTCGATTGCTGTTGCTATACAGCCCTCATTGTTGGGATATCCTGCTCGGATAGAGATGCTGCCGACTTTATTTCCTTCCTCACGACTTCATTGGAGACACTTTTTGCCTCCACCAAATATTTGGGGTCTGCTGGTTTAAGTGCTACTCGTATTTGCCGGTGTCGGTGCCGAGTTCTTACCGGAGTACGCTTTAGATAAGTTCCCCATGATAGCACAGGACCAGCAGTGCGAGCGACAACATTCCACGATCACCAGGATATTCCGGCCACAACAAGATAGTGTGTCGGGGATGTCCATGAAGTTTTTACGAAAAATAGAAAAACAATCTTATGGGGAACTCAATCATTGGGGGAATGACCGAAAGACACCTTTTTCTCTTTTTTTATAGATAGAAGCACACAAATGCATACTGGGATTTCTCTCTTGGCCACTAAGTTCTCTGTTTGAACTGACTCAGTCCTGGTCTGGCTTGTCTTGAAGACAGAATACTATATTTGCTTGTCCGAATTTACATTGTGCGACAACCCCAATTCTTAGTTTGGGAACATTTTGCCATATTACTTTTGTTTCGCCTTATTACTTTGTCTTATTACTTTTGCATATATTTTTTACTTGCTTTCTATTATCTTTTGCCTTACTTTTGCATATATTTTTACTTACTTTCTATTATCTTTTGCCTTACTATTGCATATATTTTTTACTTGCTTTATATTACCTTTTGCCTTATTTTGCATATATTTTTTACTTGCTTTCTATTATCTTTTGCCTTACTTTTGCATATATTTTTTACTTGCTTTCTATTATCTTTTGCCTTGTTCTTTTCTTTTTATTGTTATTAATTATTGTAAACTTTGTCAATTTTGTTTCTGGGACACTTCTGCTATTATTTTGCTTTTAACAATGGCTACTCACTCCACAGAACGGTAAACTATAAAATCAGCCATAAATAAAAAGAAAATTCACTCTGGACAGAATTATTGTGTGTGTGTGTGTGTTTGTATAAAATTTTCTGAATTAACTAATAAATTTATTTTATATTCATGAAAATTAATCGCATTGAATGAATTATTGCAAAAGATCCATATAAGAAAATATAAATACAACATCATGCAGTTTTGAAAAAATATATTAACAAAAATACTGTTCTAACCTAGGGAAGGTTACTGAATAGAATAATCACACGAAGGTTAGTAATGAGCGATAATACTTAGGACAAGAACAACACCTATAAGATTCGCAAGCGGCGCGTTGAAGAAGTAGTCAACTTCTAGAAGTGAGTCAAGTGAATTCCACAATGAATCTCCAAACTACAGACCACCATACAGTATTTACTATTGTTTTTATATGAATGGGGACATACCTATTATCATCCGTAGGTATGCTACAACGAATAAATTTTTGAAAAAAAAATACAAGCATTTTTGAAAAAAAAGAAAGAACCAGCAATACATTTTTGAAAAGAAATATTATACGCAATACAATATTACCAGTAATACACTTTTGACAAAAAACATGTTACCAGCATACATTTTTGAGAAAAAATATTGCCAGAAATATATTTTGGCATTAAATCATCCATTGAGTTTGATATGTCATAGAACAAAACAAATAAAACCAAAACCCTCTTTAAAACAAAACAAAACAAAAAAAAGTCAATAAAACCTGATGTACAAATTGATTTCTTACAAAGAATACGTATTCAATTCATACGGACGTATCCTAAATCTTAAATAACCCATTGAGGTGTTGATATGCCGTAAAACAAAATAAATCCAAACCAAATGCCTTGCATTGAGACCTCCATCCATGAGAAATTGATTCTGTGTTCTTATTTAAACAATTTGCTGCACCAGAACACTACCTTGTATGGTGAGTTATTCCCTTTTCTGTCTTGGTCTCTCCATGACGCCATGACAGGGCGGTTACTATGTATCCCTAAAAAAAGACTCTTTTCAAACATCTTTAACAAAATGAGCAAAAGACAGTACAATCATCCATCCACCAGGCATCCCGACCTTTTCACAGTTCATCCGATTCCTTAAATACGTGACTCATACAGCTACCATTCAATGTCTGCCGACGATTATTGAGAGAAAAAAATTCTATTGCTAATGAGTCATATCAGCGTACAATAACATTTGCTTGGTCATCACTTGCATTTCTCTTTTCCTATGTACACTCGGCAAGAAATAAAATGATTGCCACCAGTTTTATCTGTGTGTCAACCTCATTCGTAACATTAGGGAAACTCTAGCGAGAAATAGCGCCCTTTTCAACATTTGCATGTGATACGTTATTTACATTATTCGGACTATTGTTCTCATCTTTGTCGCCATATTTATTACAACGTTTCGGCCTTTCAGTATGTGTCTATATTTCTGAGATGAGGTATTATGTACACTATTTACATTATTCGGACTATTGTTCTCATCTTTGTCGCCATATTTATTACAACGTTTCGGCCTTTCAGTATCTGTCTATATTTCTGAGATGAGGTATTATGTACATTATTTACATTATTCGGACTGTTGTCCTCGTCTTTGTCGCCATATTTATTACAACGTTTCGGCCGTTGTACACTCCGGCCTTCCGGTGGATGGAATGTCGAACTGAACCGTCAAGGACACATGACACAGTGGATAAAGGCGTTAGTTAGATCCAGTGACAGGACCCAAAGAGTGTGAGTTCAATACCCAGCTATGGTAGTGGAGAACTTTCAGAGGGGAATTAACAGGAGATAACTGATAACTGACATCCATTTAAAAAAAAACATGGCATGGCGAAATAAAGGGTTCAGTTCGACATTCCAACCACCTGAAGAAGGCCGGAGTGTACGACGACCGAAACGTTGTAATAAATATGGCGACAAAGACGAGGACAATAGTCTGAATAATGTAAATAATGTACATAATACCTCATCTCAGAAATATAGACAGATTTGCATACGATGCATGTCGTGCAATTCTTTCAAGGCTAGAATTTCAGAATAACATACAGCATTTATCCCCCTCTCCTAATCATCCGCTATCCCCAATCAATTTTGTCTTCGCCCCGGTAACAACATCAGCCTTATTATATTCAAAAGCTCTGGGCATTAATTGCAACTTGAGAGTGAATTCTTTAATCAATTCTTATGACATCCCTAAATGCTACTTAATACTCAATTCCCTTTTTTAAACCTTTTCTTTCATTGGTCATTAGTATTTTTAGTCATCCAATCACAGTCCCCGAGATTCAATAACTCCCAGTTGCCATTTCTTTTCCTCCAGCAAGGCGTCTAATTCAATTATATTAATATGATGATAATCGTCTTTCTTTCGCAGCCATTTTGCATTCGTCGTCATTTATAGGGAAAAGCAACGACGTTACCATAATAATAGCGGCTCATCATATAACCCACCATTTATTTTTGGTACATACCAGCTCCTCTTCACTATTCCTTTCTTATAATCCCTGACAAAATATTAGTTACCTTCTCCCCATCTTTAACATCCTAGCAAAGCTTCTTCCTCAGTTCCCGTATTTCCTCAGTCGTCAGTCATCCAATAGTAAAAGGATTTACCGCCTGCCAGTTTGCAACATATCAAGGACATTTCTCGTCTGCTCAGCTTGTGTTAAATCTGCGGTTTCATTTCCTGTTAAAAAGGGATCAGCTTCCCTGCCCCAGCTTTTCTTTCAAAGATTTCGGGGATTTTACAGTCAGCCTAAACTTTTTGAGATGCTTCACAACTTCAGCTACAGATATCTTCGTTTCATCCAAGTAATTTGTAATTTATGCAAGAATTCGCAGACTTTTCCTCTACCGAACTTTCTAAATAGCGTCTACAGTACAGTAGCCATGATCTCTAGTGCAGAATTCTAATCGAATTTCTAAATTAATGAGGTAATACATCTTCTCTTTATAATTTATTATTAACATTTTCACAACTTCTCAATTACACGAAGTTGTAGATAAGTCGATATAAAATCAACAAAGGTCGATAACACCATTGTGTAGTTCCACTCACGCAATGCCTTCCCGCCCAGTTCATGTGAACATTCAAACGTCTAAAGCAACTGAACTTTCTTTCCTTCTCGATTAAACTACAGCCGATATTTTCTCTTCTATATACTTCCTTAAAACTATGAAATTCTTCTTTTACGTTTCTTTTTCGATTTCTTTTGCAAATACTTGTTTTATTTCCTGATCTAAGGAATTATGAAAGGAATTCACTTTATTCGTCAATGAAAATTTGTCTGAACAGAAACCTATATTTTATATCCTATAAGAACGATTCCCCCTTTCTTTCAACGGTCTTTCGCATTAGTTGTATTGCTCGCTGTAAATTGTATCACTCCCTAAACTCCACTCTAACCCTTACACGTCTAGAATCGACTAACCCCATTCATACGCATTACGTCGACTATTTTCCAGCAACTTTAGTTTTCCACCGCTTCTCTGCACATATTCTATAGGCGATATTTGTTCAGGTGAACTTTCATCGTTTGCACGTCGAAATTTCACGAATTTAACTGCAATTTGGTCGCTATAGCTCTTATGATTTCATTGTTGGAACTGCGCTAGTATTTGTTGGATGTACGCTAGTATTTGTTGGAAGTGCGCTAGTATTTGTTAGATGTACGATAGTATTTGTTGGATGTACGATAGTATTTGTTGGATGTATGATAGTATTTGTTGGATGTAGGCTAGTATTTGTAGGAAGTGCGCTAGTATTTTCTTCTGTACTTCTCGCTTTCAGAACTCAATTCCTGTTTCTTGGTTTCCTGTCAAATATGACATTCAAAACTGTTAAACGCAACGTCAATCGTCATTTGTCTTTTTTGAATGATGTTCTTTTTCTCTCCTCTTTGTTTCATTCATACTCAGTAACCCATTGAATCTTAGTGGCTTTGTCCACTTGGTTAGCGTGAAATGATTAAAGAAAACGTTGACGTTCAATGTTATTCCACCTATTCTCAATTCTATTATTATTCTCATATTTGATTTCTATATTCTTCTCTTCAAAGAGAATGAAAATTTCATCTCCTATTTAGCTTTCTACTTCTTTTTCAAATTCTTTTTTCACCTCCTAATCTAAAGAAAGCTTAATGATAAGGATCACGCCGTCACTCACAGAATCGCCCATCGTCCAGTGCCAAATTCTGTACAGAAATTTGTATGGATTTATTTCTGTAAGAATGTTAATCTCTGTGTCTCAACAGTTTCTCTTTAGTTAAATGTTCGCATTACACTGTCACTTCTTAAAATTTACTAAAACCCTAACCATTACTGACCCCAAAGTCGACTAGACGCTTTTATACCCAAGGTTCCATCTATACCAGGGGTGGCCAACCTTTTGATTCCATGCGCCAATATTTTGTACGATTAATTTAAATGTGCCACACAAACATTCACTTCCTTTCAGTACGTGTTGTAATATGGACATATTTTAAAGTTATAATAAAATCTATTTATTTGAAAAATATATGCTTATGATCAGGGGCGTATCCAGGAGTTTTGAATGTGCAATAAATATAAAATCACTGAAATGAATAAGTAGAAGTGGCTTAGTTTCTTTTCACCAAAAGGATTCAATGCGCGACTTGTAAGCATCCAATGCGTCACTTATGGCGCATGCGCAACAGATTGGCCATCCTTGAATACCATTAATGTCTCTTTTGGTAGCTCTGACATTAACTTCCAATGGTGTTTTACTTATTCTTAACTCTACTAGTTTCCCTTAGCCTCTTTTCTATTGTTCAGCACCATTGCCATTTATCTACTAAGATGGTCGTGCATTCCATATCAACAAGGAATCTTGTCTCACTACCATTCTACCAGGACATTCATTATTGGAAATAAATGTTGAATGTTCAGCAATAGTGTCCCAGGCTTATGGCCATATCACATTGAAAGACCAGTTCTTGTAAGATCACTGATGTTAAGCAACGTCCAACGTCAGTACCTAGATGGGTGACTGCTTTGGAATACCACGTGCTGTAAGCTTGGATGTGCGGGTGGTGCAATAGATAACGACTCATGATTGGAACTCGAAGGCCTGAGTTATATTCACTTACGCGCAAATTACCCTTGGGAAAGGTAGAGTCCACAACTTCTCCCACGGGTAAGGGTTAATTAGAAGAACTTGTATCAGTAAAAACCATTATTATGTCCAAAAGATCTTACCATCTAAAAATATTTTCTGATTTCAAATAACATGCAAAAGGTTGATAAACCATAAAAACCAAATTAGTCAACCAATCAACAGTACGCTCCTTTGATTATTTCCTTGGTTATGGGGTCATGCTAGGTAGCCAGCCTTGTTACACTGATAGAAAATTAGTTTAAGCTTAAGATCTGGAAAAACCTTTAGTAAATATACAACAGCTGACCACTGTAGTACTGCCCTTGAGGTGGCCTCCTTTTAGTTACTCGTTACTCAAATCTCCCCCAACCTGTCTTGTTTGACTCTTGAGTGGCTACTGTTGCAATTTTTAAAATTTTTTCTCTCATTGTAGCTCTAGTCACCAAGTAGTTTAAACCGCCCCTGTTATCCGATAACTTTGGAAGCCCCATTGAAACATGAAAACCGGTCACAAGCTACAGTTTCACTATTCTTTCCAATTCATCTCCACTGAAACTAGCTAATCCTGCTAATATCGTAATTTCATTTGCATAAATGTCTACACATTCTCCAAGCCATTTTATTCCCGTCAGTTTACTGATTGTCGTAAACACATCCCTTCCGAGAAAGTGCATTTAATTAGACTTTTGTCTCTCCGACTTTCAATTGATCTTCCCCTTTCATTTATTCTAAATACAAAACTAATTCGTCTCCCCCTCTAAAGTGATATAAAATCACGATACGAATCTTTTGTAATTTTGCCACCAATTTCAATTTCGTTAGCCATCCAAATTCGTCTCTTCATCATCAAATAGCTTTCTCATTTCACTGCTAATTGCAATCGTCCCCGATGTAACGTAATCATTATGAGCCGATATAACTTGTTAGTTTTGTCAGGAAGCAAAGGAAAATCACTTTCCATATGTCTTCCGATAGCAACACTCAACGAGAAAGTATCAAACCTGTTCGTATAAAACTGCAACCGCAAAGAGAACCGTACGTAAATTTCCTAACAAAACAATATGCGTGTTTGGTCGCAACTAGCCTGTTATTACTTTCACACTTCCGGTACACCCACATTTCTCGCGCATGCGTCGTTTTCCACTATACTGGACGCATTTTAAATGCAAGTATCTTGGATTATGAAAATGACCTAGAGTACCAAATATATTTATTACATAACTGATATACAAGAGTTCCACATATTATCTAAGATTTGAATATTACATCCCTGAGATGGTCACCACCATGAAGAGAACAGGACCTTAGGCAATTTCTTCAGGAGTCGACGAGATTTTGAGGGTCCACCATCAGTAAGAAGAGATGTCAGATATCTGTAGGAAATAGCAACATCGCTCAGTTTTACGGTTGAAGGCCATCTCCAGAGCAAGAATGAAACACCCCCTACCATATATATATATATATATATATATATATATATATATATATATATATATATATATATATGGGGGTGAAGGAGAAGTTTATAGTAGTTCCAACGTGAGAAAAGTGCGTATATTAAAAAAGTGAGAAACCGCAAACGATTTTGGATGTAATGTGGATTTTTTTTAAAAGAAATATATATATTTTTTTTTTTTTTAAATAATCCCTTTACAGCGAAAAATGTTTACGGTTTTCTCTTCTTTTAATATATATATATATATATATATATATATATATATATATATATATATATATATATATATATATATAATCTGGTGAATATCTTTGTTTAAATGTCTACATGTCCTCTCTGAAGATGTCTTATGTGAGTCAAATCTTAGATCAAGGAACAGCGTAATAAAAAATATATATCCAAATGTTGGACAAATTTTGTCTTTATTTCCCCTCGAAATTAAAGCAACTATACGAAGATTAGAACGGCTCCTGATCAAACATAATAGACATTCGTTGTCTGTTATATTTAACAATATATGATAGTTTGGTTTGGTTTAATATGTTTAACGGCATATCAACCTCAATGGATTATTTAATGCCGACAACATTTTTACGATTCGTTTGAATAGAGTATATATACTTTGGTTTAGATTGGTTTTGTTTATTTTGTTTTACGGCATATCAACCTCAGTGGTTTACTTAATGCCGGCAATATTTTTAGGATAGATTCGTATAGATTGAATAGAATATGTATTCTTTGCTTTAGATTGGTTTGGTTTATTTTGTTTTACGGCATTTCAACTCCACTAAGTTATATAATGCTGACAAAAAATTTTATTGCTGGTAATATTTTGTTTTGTCAAAAATCTGTTTCAGGTAATATTTTTCCTTCAAAAATGTATTGCTGGTAATAGTTAACTATAGTTGGGGCCCTAACGGCTGCTACCACCCCGGGTCAGGGTGGACCTGGGAACACCAGCAATTAAGAGGTGGTTCCACGCTCCTCAAAGCCTCCTGATCAGAGGCCTTGCTGCTGGACGTAGTTTAACGTCTTACCCAGGACGCGGATTTAGTTTATCGTCTTACCCAGGACACGGATGTACTTTAACGTCTTACCCAGGACGCGGATAGAGTTTAACGTCTTACTCAGGAAGCGGATGTAGTTTAAGGTCTTACCTAGGACGAATATATATATATATATATATATATATATGTGTGTGTGTGTGTGTGTGTGTGTGTGTGTGTGTAGATATTGATAATATTAGTGGTATATATATATATATATATATATATATATATATATATACAAATTCCCAAGTGGATAGAATGCAGGTAGAACTCAGTATCCAGGACAGATTAAGAATATAATATAAAGGCTCAAACACTAATATTCCATGGTTAAAATTCATTTACATTGGAATCGTAATCACGATCCAATTGAATTTGTAGGTCTGATGAATTGGATCGCGATTACGATTCCAATGTAATAAATTATAACCATGGAATATTAGGGTTTGAGCTTTTTATATTATACTAGTTTCATGGCCTGGCGTTGCCCGTGCTTGATTCAAAAATCGTACGATTCATACAGCAATCGCTATCACTTGACTTAAACTATTTTTGCTCTTCCTTGCCTTTAAAGGAGTGCCCTTTGCCGTGCTGATGTTGCTACACGCCTTACTTCTTGCCTATCTCACACTGCAGATTTTTTCTAAGCTCTATACTAAACATTAAATCTGTTACGAAAAAAGAACTAAACAAAATGAACACAAAACGATCAGCTTTAAAAAAGGACTCGTAACTGTAAAAACCGTATGAAAAGAGAATGTTAACAACAAATACTTTTCTACAAACAACCCAGTTCTGAGGAATCAGAATCAACGTTGAGAAAGCAAGCGAATGAGCCAATTGGAGTAAAGTGCCATGCAGATTTAAATTTTTCCCACTTGTAACGAATGCAGCAGAATCTTCCCGCCTAATCGTGGCAGCCAGCTATTCTCTCTCACTCTGGCCAGTACAAAATGGCCGCAAACTACATAAAAACTGCCGTAGAAGCATGAAAAAATCGATTATTTCCACTATCGATGGGAAATGCAAAGTCGGTCTTGGCCTTCCCGCTAACTTGGAGCATGTGCATGTAAATTTTGGTGCATTACGTCGAAAATTGCGGCCGTGCATTCGTTACACACACACACACACACACACACACACATACTGCCTTTTATAGATAAATTTTTATATATATATATATATATATATATATATATATATTATATATATATATATATATATATATATATATATATATATATATACACACACACACAGAGGGTATTCTATAATGGTGAGTCACATATTTAATTCAAGTATCATGGTTTATATAAATGCCATACAGTACCAAATATATTTATTACGTAAATCATATACAAGATATATTATCTAACTTTTTTTTGTTTGCTGACTGTGGACACCTCATAATGAGGTGGACTCCAAAAGAAATTGCATATGTATTGCAAGCATATTTCACCAGGCAATATCCATCGTTGCAATCTGAAAGAAAATTCCAACAAGATTTTGGAAAGCGACATCGGTAAAGGTTTTCCTGCGTTCTGATACAGACTTCCGTGAGACAGGCACAGCCGACTGCTTTTAAAATGGGAGAGCCAGCCCGTGCATGTTCTATTCGTGATGGTGACCATCAACCCCCCCCACAAAAACACAAATATATATATATATATATATATATATATATATATATATATATATCCGACCTGGGTAAGACGATAAACTACAAGGCCTCTGATCAGGAGATTTTGAAGAGCATAAAACCACCTCTTAATTGCTGTTGTTCCGAGGTTCATTCTGACGCGGGGTAGTAACAAAATATTGAAAGTAGCGAATACAGAGACATGACAAAAAAGATCTCAAAATAACACGCCTCAGATTCTGAATTCAGAGTTATGCTTCTACTAGTATAGATGCCAACCAAGGCTATAAAGCCTGGTATTTGGCCATAAATATTGGGAGAAGATATGAATTCACACCTTTCCCGAAGTTTATTTGGACATACGTGAATGAAACGAATTCGACTGGAATTCGAACTCAGCTCTCTGATATCTCATTCTGGTCCGCCATTGATTACATCAGAGCTATATATATATATATATATATATATATATATTTAAATATTATAAAATTATCTAACCCGCTGCATACGCTTACTGTACCCGTCTCAAAAATTAACATCAGTCCCCAGGAATCTGTTTATATATATATAAACACCTGTTATATATATATATATATATATATATATATATATATATATATATATATATATATATATATCAGTATATTTATATAACAGTTATTAGGTGATAGATAGTATGTAAAGATAAAAAGTAAACATTGAAGTTAACACTCAGAAGTGATAGACTGTTTCATGATAGACATAATCATTAAGCCACCAACATAGAATAGAATGATATGAAAAAGACTTCGATAACAAGTTATGAACAGACTGGTACTGGTGGAAATAAACATAGACCAGAATGAATATATATATATATATATATATATATATATATATATATATATAGGCTCCTGAAAAAGTTATATTCCGTTGATCTCTCTAGGGAGGGAGAGTGTGTTTGTAAACAATGACTATTACTGCTTCTAATGCAAGACTCTTCGCTAAAGCGAATCGAGTTCTTTAATCATTGTGTGTATATCTAAAAATAAATGCGCTTAAATTCACCTTCATCCCTGCCGTGCTCGACACCCGACTGACGCCAATTCAATCGGGTTTCGAGCGTAGCTTGAGGCAACCTGATGTCTAGCCACACTGATGAGATAATATACAACGAAACAGTTTGTCTGTGAATGATAATATATATATATATATATATATATATATATATATATATATATATATATATATATATATTTAGCTATGTACATTATTTGGACTATTGTCTTCATCTTTGTTGACATATTTATTTACAACGTTTCGACCTTTCAGTTACTGTCAATATTTCTGAGATGAGGTATTATGTACACTATTTACATTATTCGGACTATTGTCCTCATCTTTGTCGCCATATTTATTACAACGTTTCGGCCGTTGTACGTTCCGGCCTTCTTCAGGTGGTTGGAATATCGAACTGAACCCTTTATTTCGCTCACTGGGGTAGACTGTTCTAGTTCCACGTGCCATGTCTAATAGACATCAGTTATCTCCTGTTGATTCCCCTATCCAAGTTCTCCACCGCCTTAATCAAGTATTGCACTCACACTCTTTGTCTCCTGTCACTGGATCTAACGCCTTTATCCACTGTGCCATGTGTCCTTGAGGACATCTGTGCATGAATTTTTGGGTATTATAAACCTAATGTCTTCAGCAACCTTTTTTTACCAGTGCTCGTATTGCAATTTTTGTTGTTATCATCGCATAATTTTTACCAGAGCTCATATTGCAATTTTTGTTGTTATTATCGATTTTTTCTGGCCCTCCTTATCACTGGTCCCCATATTGTATTCATTTCTATGCTTGGTCGGCTCAGGAGATTTTTGTGGCCTAGCATATGTGCTTATTCCTTAAGTTTACGTATTTTCCAGTGATGTTCTTTGTCTATGATCTCAACTTGATCATACACAGGGCGGTGATTTACCTTCTCTCTCCATATGTGGTCAGCCATGAGATTTTTCCACTTCCCCTCGTTTTACAGCTTTCTGGTGTTCTTGAAGCCTTACCTTAAGAGGGCGGTCTGTCTCCCCTTTATATTTCTTTCCGCAGCTGCACGGGATAACTTACACACAGTCTTTATATCATGTTCTCTTCTATGGGGTGGGGGTCTTACTCGGGAGAGATATCAGTGAAGTGTCGTCCAGCTTTTGAAGGTTGTCCTGATGTTATATGGAATGTAGATACTTTGTATTTTCTCTGATAACCCATTCACATAAGGCAGGCAGACTGTTGTTGTCCTCCCCTTGTACTCGCCTATCCCAGGTTTTTGGGGGTGCTGCCATGTCCCAAGAGTAGTTGTTACGTTGTAGGGTACTACTTAGACTGGTTGGCCACATAACTTTTGCTCGATGTTGTAAGCAGCGGACGATCCCTTTCTTTACGCTGTATGGAGGGGTGGGAGTTGAAATTGAGGTACTGTCCGGTGGATGTCGGTTCATGGTATACGGATGTCTTTCGAGATATTAGAACATCCAGGAATGGGAGTGTGTTGTTACTCTCTTTCTCCATCGTGAACTGTATCTTCAGGCTTGGCACTAAAACCTCCCGCCAATTCAAGGAGAGCCCGTCTGGTCGCAGAAAAAGCGGGACACGCCCTTGTCCGAGAGAAAATCCAGTACAATCGTTGGATAAAACAAAGTAATAAATAAGCTACCTAAACAAATTAACCCCCACCAAATTTTTACTACGTTAACAAAATATCGAAAACTGAAAAGAATAAATAAATATAAAATAAATATATAAAATAAAAAATGAAAATAAAAAAAACAAGTAAAATAAATTAACCCAAATAAATAAATAAACAACCCACCCCCGACAAAATAACCGCCAGAATGGATTACCCACAATGCACCACTGACCCTATATATATAAATAATCGAGAAAAATTCAACACTCGCAGCCTGATGATTGCGCCTAGCATGAAACAGCCTGTCAGCTCTAAGTGATGACTTCCATGTTCACTTTTATATTTATATTTACATACGCTCTATCTCTGATATTGAGCACTTTATCCCATAACTATAACACACTTTGAAAGTATATTTCTGAATATATATATATATATATATATATATATATATATATTTATGAATAATAAATATCACACATTGTGTGCTGGTGCTAATAAAATAGTGCTCGATGTATGATAACAGAGCTATAATTTATATTAATCATAAATATACATTTTTCCCTCACCGATAGTAAAACTCATGCACGATGCAATCGTTAGGTGCTCATTGTGTTTTCAATTAGCACTTCAAGCACAATTACATTGTGCACACACACACACACACACACACACACACACACACACACATATATATATATATATATATATATATATATATATATATATATATGTATGTATAATGCTGGCTTCTGTCAAGTTTGCAAATAGGTGCAATAAATTTGTGAAAGTTATCCCTTCCTTTCTAGTAGTTGTAGGAGATTAGTTTTCCGATAGGCTTCTTTATAGCAGTGAGGAAATATTTTGACAAGAAGATCGGATAATGATCGGTGCATATGGATTTATGCTTTTACCAAGATCCTTTTGTTCTCAGTCAGAATGAATTGCTTTAGCAGAAATACGACCTAGCTTGGTTACATTCCGTTCATATGAAATGGCTCGATCAGTCGCAGACCGATCTCGTATCTATCTACCTCTTATATATATATATATATATATATATATATATATATATATATATATATATATATATATATATATATAAATAATAAAAAGAAAGAACAGTAAGATATATAATCCGGTGTTCTTATAGATATTTTTATTTTTATTTTTACAAAATAGTGCTCAATATAAATTTACAGAGCATTAATATTATAAATGAATTGATTTAATATATGGTTTTTTCTCTACAAAATTCTAACCATGTTTCAAAAATGGCAGCTAAAAGCTTAGAATTTAATTTAAATTCTAGAATTTCATTTAAATTCTAAGCTTTTAGCTTTGATTTTTGAAACATGGTTAGAACTGTGTAGTGAAAAAAACATTTTAAATCAATTAATTCATAATATATATATATATATATATATATATATATATATATATATTACATTTCCATCAATTCATTCTATCTATCTATCTATCTATCTATCTATCTATCTATCTATCTATCTATCTATCTCACAAAAGGATGCAATTTACTTATTTTTTATTTTATTTTTAATGCTAATATAATTTATACACACATTAATTTCAAAGTTCTACCGTTTCGAAGAATACCATTCTGTAGAGAAAGGAGTTCTAACTGCCACAAAAACACCAAAGTTGTTCTTGATAATGACTGTGATGGTCGAAAGGACTTGAAAAACACAATAACAAAATATGAACTTCGGACAGTTTATTCACAACTTCGAGCACAAAAGAAAAATGGCATTAAATGTTTGTTATATGGACTTGAATACGTTACTGCTAGCCTCGTAATTAATTTTTTGGAGTGTATGTTGATTGCTTTTGATATGAAGGCCTCGAGAATCTGAAGTTTATACTTATTATTTTCGTGGTGTTGTCAACAAGTGTTTTGTAAAGGTGGATAGGAATGGGTTTTTAGATGTTGGATAATAGAACTTGTATCCGGAATATTTGTTTTATTATACGATAATGCGATATAGTTGGCATGCCACGTCAATATTCATTTCTAACGACAAAATGCACATTTCCTGCCGCTCTTGTTCCTGAAGAGACATTTTAAAATTCATACAACGAATGGTGTCTGATCTAGGTCGAGTCAAAACTCATTTTAAAAGGTTAACATCGATACAAAATATCTACAAAGAAAGAAAAATAATTATTTTATTAGTTTATTATTTTCGCGGTGTATTAGCAACAAGTATTTTCCTCTACTGTGAAAGTGGAAAAGAATGTGTTTTTTAGATGTTGTATAATAGAACTGCGAGGGTCGAAAGGGACTTGAACACCACTATATATATATATATATATATATATATATATATATATATATATATATATATATATATTATCAAGAACCAATGTGGTTATCTGTGCGGGGTTAGAATTCTTTTGTCTACATCCGGGTATTCTTTGGGAAGATAGAAGCTCGAAAGAGTCTAACGTGACGTCATGTATAATGGCTGCTG